>SWBJ01000245.1:0-76008 GCA_024195555.1 Aureobasidium sp. EXF-12298 | reverse complement strand
CGCGGAAGGAGGTGATACTGTTCTGCGTAGTACTGGAGCCTCTTTGCTAGGACCGAGTCTAGGACCTTGCCGATCGTGTTCATAAGGGCGATTGGTCGGCCTGTCTAAAGAGCTTCCCCACATTCTCCCATCTTCAAAAGCTCGCAGCGCCATACTTAACCTTTCGTCACTTTCAATCACAAATCAATTCTCAAGCCTCTCAAATCACCAAACTCCGCCCCGCCCATCACCGAACTATCCTCTACATTGCAGACTCGCCCGAACCTCACATCTGCTCATCACATCTGCTCATCACACCCACTGCATCTTCACAAAGCAACCACCAATGGCCGATCGCAAAGGCGCCTACGGCGGTGCCCCCGCCAGCGACACCTCATTCCGCAAAACCTGGGATCGCGAAGAATATGCGCAGAAGGCGGCAAAGCGCGAACAAAAGCTCAAAGACGAAGGACGTGCAAAATACGAAGCCGCCGCTGCAGGCAAGAAGTACCACCGACGAGCCAGTACACCGCCCGATGCTCGCGACACGGAAGCGCGAAAAGCACGCTTGGATGTCTCTGCACAGATCGGCAAGACCATGTTGGTGCCTGCGGGCTCGGCAGTGGGCAAAAAGGGCAAAGGCGCGGGGTTTTACTGCGATGCTTGTGACTTGACATTCAAAGACAATCTACAATTTGTGGAGCATTTGAACAGTAAACAGCATTTGTACGCCACGGGGCAAAGTGGCGAAGTCAAGAGAGCGACGTTGGAAGATGTGGTTGAGAGGTTGGAGTGGTTGAAGAGGAAAAGAGAAGAAGAAAAGGCGAAGGAGACGGTAGATTTGGGGACGAGGTTGGAGGTTGCGAGGGAAGAAGAGGAGAAAGAGAGGGCGGAGAAGAGGAGGAGGAGGAATGAGAAGAGGAGGAAGAACAAGGGGGGAGATGGGGAGCAAGAGGTCAAGGTTGAGGTTGAGAATGATGGGATTATCTGTTGATGGGTGATGTGGTTTTGCTGGAACGATATGGGTCAGCATGCAACACTCAGATGGACAAATTGCGCTACCGACGACAGGGCTTTTGGAGACCGACTTCAACAAGACTTGCGCTATGCCTACCTCATGACCAGCTCGAATACGCATCAATACGACTCACAGCATCACTTGGACCCTTGGAGCTGTACATCAAGCACCTCTTACTTTTCACGCGCACGATTCTGCTTCGGTTCACGACTCTCTGCAACATGAGATTGATGCTGAACAAAAGCATATCACCATTGAGATAAAGCCAAATCGGGCTTGGCTCAGAGTCATCTTCTTTTGGAGGAGAGACGAGCTATCAGATGTAGTCAGACTATGCAGTGTGGGCTCGATGGAGAGGCATAAAATCAAAGGATTCGCAAACAACCAAGCATTTGACGATCAACGAAGTATCAATCGGGTTGAGCAATACACATGAGACAGCATTTTAGTGGAAGAGCACCACTCAGTCTACCATTCAGCAAGTCGATATTGTTTGTATCTGGTACAGTGATTGTCTATTCTCTTCGTGATTACAACAATCGCGTTGTCGATTCTCAAAGATGCGGCTTGAATCAAAGATCCATGAGTCCACATCACCGGTAAAGAATGGGACAAGATTATGGGGGTATTGATTTGCATAGGTGCGGAGTAACCTATCTAAACGCTCTATCCACCTACGAGGAAACTAGTTCCCGGACGACCGGGGATTAGCATGATGGTTTGATTGAATCTCATTTTTGTGCACGTTTTGATCCTAGCGCTTTGGTCAAAAGAAGTGAGGAATCCATCGTGTTTAAAATACACCATATCTGCAATATACAACCTCTATAGAGATCGGCCATTTATCTTTTGACATTGCAGAAGGCAAATGCAGGAGCCTTGGGCTTAATATTGACCGAACTTGCCGTAACAGAATTATCCTCACCGTTCAAGACACCACCCCCAGCAATCAGGATATCCTCCTGACCAGGCAAGACCAACAAACTTCTGCTATACGACGCAGGCTCTACGGTCTTGATTTTCGTCCACGCACTCGGAGCACCGAGATTGTGGTTCAAGTATACTTGACCGAGATTACCGCAGCTAACGACAATAGTGCCTAGATCACCACCCACAGGTGTCCACACATTGTAAGGACTGCCATAGGGAACAGAGCCATCGGTGGCGACTAGTGGGTATCCGACACTGGCGTTGAAGTTTGTAGGATCGTTGGAGATGCGGTAGTAGACTGCAAAATCCACCTCTTTGGCGCCGTAGAATTCGTACGTCATGATGTATTGGCCAAAGGGCAGGGCGGAAACAATCGCCATGCCGGGGCGGAAGTCATAGGTGTCATAGACGACGTCGTCGACTACAGGGTCCCAGGTGAGCAAGTTGGAAGAGACCTGATGGACTAGTTTTTGGCCGTAACGGGGGTCGCGTTGGTCAGAGTAGTAGTAGATGAGAGTGTTGTTGTAGGTCATCAAGAAAGGCTCCCAGACGGGAGTGAGTCCGTTGTTGGGAAGAGCCTCGCCACCGTGAGCAACGTGAGAGACAAATTTCCACGTGTATCCCTTGTCCGTGCTGGCGTAGAGTTCAAGTTGAGTCTCGGAAAGATCCTGAGGGATGGAGTTACCGGCAAGCAAGATGGTGCCAGCTGAGAAGTTGCCAATAGGTTCGGAAAGCTCATAAAGGAAAGGTTGATACCTCAATCCCCATCCGTTGACCTGATCATACACACGAGATCGCTCCGACCAGGTGTGGCCACCATCATATGATTGATAGATGGGGAAGTATGGGTTTGAGTTGTTGTTGTAGAGGTAGTTCTCCCAAGTCGCCAGAATGACATTGTCCTCTTCGCAGTCTTGATTCAACAACAAAGTTCTTGCATAGAGGGTGCGAGGAATGGTGTAATTGCTCGGCGGCGTGAAGATGTTCACTTGGTTGATGTCGCCGGTCTGTGTGCTATTGGTGTATTGAGCAACAGCCGAAGTTGCCAATGCGGCAGCGCCTGTCAGTAGCGAAACGAATCTCATGCTGAACTGCTCTTGAATTTTGACTCTCTCATAGAAACGAGCGAATCCAACCCGTATTTATTCCAACCTACCTCTGCATGCCTCTTCTCAGTGCATCAACACGGTAGATTTCAATTCATCCACCCATGCGTCTGCCCTTACATATCAACGGAGCAAACCTGCCGAAAAGGATTCTTCACCCACGGTCGGACGCAGGCACCACGCGGTATATTGCTTCATGCTTGTCGCTGGTTGGAGGAACAATAGCGGTTCGTGGACTTGGTCAGATGATCGACAAAGGCGATTGGGATGATCACTGGTCCGCCCCACGATCCCCGCACCAGCCTCCACAGAGAAAACTGACCTCCCGAGGGTTCCTCAGGCGATCGCGGTTAAATAACATGGTATACCGGGCCGACGAAATGTTACATGACGTGGTCGACGTTGGTTCTAAGGCCTGAGATGTTGGAAGGATGTGGCTTTTAATCGGCGAAGCAGAGAGAAGGAAGCTTGGCTTCATCATCGACACAAGCAGGTTCTTTGCTACGCCATCAGGAGCCATAACCACGCTCGCTCGTGTTGTCTGGTAGCAATATTCCGTTGTCTACTTCCAAGCTTTGCGAGAATTATATCCTTTTGACCGTACTTTCGCAGCACTCGACCTGAGACAAACAGGCATTGCAAATCCTCCAGGTCAGCTGCGACAGCCAGAGCGGCCATGGCTGAACCTCGGTCCAAGCGCACATAGCAAAAAATCATAGAGGATGACAGCTCAACTTCTAACATCGAAAGGGGTTGTGGTCTAGTGGTATGACATCTTCTTAGCATTGCTCTTCGAGCATTACTGAGTTGGAGAAGGTTCTGGGTTCGATTCCCAGCTACTCCATGGATATCTTCTTTGGCCGGATGTTTTTCGTCTAACAAAATATTGCTTTGTTTCGTCGATGGAAGAAAACTTTTGCTGGCTTGTGCAAAGATAGCCGAAAACGAAGAAGCAGGGGCAGCCTTAAAGCGGCGGGAGAAAACTGGGGTATATAGTAGTGCTTGTTATGTACAGGAAAAGACTCGCTTTTGTGTAAATGTGTGTCATGTCTATCGTAAAGTTGTAGATGGTGAACAGATGATGAGTTGTGAAGACCAGATGAACAGTACTACTCAGGACCAGTCAAGAAGTCCCATGCGGTCAACGTGAGTATTTTGACAAGGTTAATGTAATCATCAAGGTCGACACTCTCATCGATACCGGCCATACCCTCCGGCGAAAGACCATAGCTGTATGCAGGTATGCCTTTGTACCTCCAGTGCTTAGCGTCTGTAGCACCAAGCGACGGTATAGCAATTGGCTTTCGTCCCAGGATGTGTTCGGCGTTGTCCGCTATCGCCCTCGTAAGAGCGTGATCAAAAGGACATGAGTTGGGTGGATTGGAAGCCGCTTCTTGAACCTCATAGCTAGCTCCAGGGAAGTTTTCGAGAATATTGTCGATCTCTCTGAGAATGGTTTCTGCGACAAGACCGATTGGTAGACGAATCTCGGCTTCGAATCTGCAGTCCCCTGGGATAGTGTTGACCTTGGTCCCACCACTGATGGTTCCGATATTTACCGTCGGTTTGAGGATGTTGTTCGAGGCACCAGCACCCATAACCTCGTCGATCGTGTCTCGCACTTCCTGCCGGTCAAGGTATTTCCTCACTTCAGGATCAAGCTTGAAATCTGAGAAGTCTTCGAGTTTGACCAATTCCGTAATCAATCTCGTTGCGATTCGAATTGCACCTTCGGACAAATGTGTGTAGGCTCCATGTGCGCTCTTCGCCTTGACCGAAAAGGTCATTCGCAAAGTGCCCTTCTCAGCAAACCGTATGCTCTGTAGACCTGTAGGTTCGGCATTGAGATTTACGTCACCCGTCCATGTCTCTCTTCGATCATCGTCATTCAAAAGGTATTTGCTGCCCCACTTTCCACCATTTTCCTCATCTGATACTGCTTCGAGCACAGCAGTGCCGTGCAATAAATGTCGATGTGCGAAAATATATGTGTAGGCAGCAATAGTTGCCGCAGTTCCAGCTTTCATGTCCACAACCCCACGCCCATAGAGTCTGTTGTTTTCAATGTCTCCGGACCAGGGATCGTGCGTCCATTGTGACTTCTCAGCTTCAGAGATAGGAAAGACATCAATGTGTCCATTCATAACCAAACGTGGGCCAGGCTTTGGTGTTGAGATTCCACTCCTCTCGAACGGTGAGTCGGTTGGACTTGGAGTATGGCCATCTAGTTGATGTAGCGATGATGAACGACTATGGACCGGGGACTGAGATACTGCTGGGAATATGCTGGTGATATTCGGCGCATGGCTTTTCGGTGCGATGATTGTGGAAGGAACATCTCGAGATGCCAAATAAGTAGTGACAACGCAAGCTGCTGCTATTGTATCGCCAGGAGGATTTGAGGAGTCGGCGCGAGTGAGATTTCGTAGAAAGCTGATGAGGTCATGTCGCTCGGCGTCGATTGTGTCCAGCAACGCCTGCTTGAACATTTCGAAATGTGGTGGAGGAGGGAAAAGAACTGGAAAATAGCATGGACCCTTGCACATATATAGAAAGCCAGACTAACCGGTCCCATTATTATTTTGTATACAAAAAGCTTGCTTGTTTTGACTCACAAGCCTTCGAGTCATCGAGACATGTACGTCAGAGTAGATGTCGCAATCGAATGCGGAAGTGATCAGCTATAGCCGGGGTTCATCGACAGGATCTTCGAAGATCTGTATATCATTTTCTGATAGCCCGGTTGCGCCGTCCTCCTCTCTTGCACGAATACCCGTCGCGTTGGAACGTGGTTCAGCTGACTGCTGTTTGTGGCCACGGATGTTTGGGCGCCGAAGCTGTTGGTTGAGAGCCGCTTACCAGGAACGTGGAGACGCGCATGAAGGGTCGACTCCTGAAGAACAACATCATGTCGCAGTTCGAAAGCACTTGACGCGCATAAACCAACATCCTGCACCAACGGACTGCGCCTTGCTGCTGACTGACAAAGCTATACTATGGCATTGATAGGCTGGCACGAGTCGAACCATGTTTCGTCTTGAGCACAGTAAGTTTGATTGCAACGCTGCCTTGCGACCGTGCTTGAATCCTTCGACTCGGCTGCCTGACAGGAATGCAAGTCTCTTATACCGTAGGTGCCCTCGCTTCTCTTCCTTTGTCGCATGGAAGCCCCTCATCATGGTTGTCAAATATGCCCTCGCAGGCTGCGTTGCAGCCATTTCTGCTGTGGTTTCCGCTCAGATTGAAGTCTCTCAGCCCAATTTCACGCAGATACCCAGCCTCTTTGATCGTGTGAACACACCTTTCACTTTTACCGATTGTGCGGCACCGAAAGAGATGCAAACCTGCTGGCAAGCGCAGAACTACACTGACGAATACCTTGACAACTCGTGTTCAGGTCTGCAAAACAGAATCGACTGCGCTCTCACAAACTGCTGGAACAGGGTATTTGCATCGTTGCTGATTTCCCAGAAAATGTCTGGCGTCACTAACACGTTCGATAGGTCTACTCGTGTGACTACCAACAGCTTTTGCTTGCGTACAATGAGACTTGCAATGATCCAGACCCAGATTCCGACACCCCGGCTTTGCAATTGCCATTCTACCCAGCGCCTGCTGACGCTGCTGGAGAATGCAGTTGCAACCTTCAGACCGTCCGTGATAGGTCTGAAAGCGTCTTCGAAGGATTCCAGACGTGTCTCCAGAAGATCCACGAAGAAGATGGCGACGTAGACGATGACGACGACCAATACAGCTACCTTGGAAAACCAGCCCCACAATGCAACTGCTGTATTTATGGCGCTCTCGCTGCTGAGTGGGTAGACATCTTATCTGCTGTACCTCCATCAAGACTAATTCTTTCATCCGACAGACTCTGGGACACATGTCCAAGCCAGGATCCCGGGTACATTGCTTTAGACACCGTCAAACAACTCTACATCGACACCGCGCTTATTGGCGGCAACATCACTCTCGCACAATGTCCTTCTATCCTCGCAAACCAAAGTTTCAGCTGCACGGATTACGGCTTCACGAACTATGGCAAGAACGCCTCTGACTATGCAAAGCCTACACCTCTGCACTCGGCTACTGGCACCTGGAGTGATGTCAACGGCATCCTTACTAGTCCAGTGAGTGGACCTACCTATACCTGGACCGCGTGGAACACAACCTTTACGATTACTGCTGCTTCGGTAGAGGCTGTGGCTAGCAGGACGGCTAGCACTACCGAGAAGGTCACAGGTAGTTATACAAGAAGTGTGACTGGCACGGCAAGTGGTCAGACTTCAAAGAGTACTGGCGCTGCACCCACAGTTGGTGCTTTGCAGCATCCTGCAGCCGCTCTGATGGGACTGGGTGGCTTCGCCTTCGCTCTCCTGTAAGATCAAAGTAGAAGAACAAGCATATTGTCATTATATAGGCCGTCGAATCGAACAAAGAATCCGTCAAAAGCTCCACCCTAATTCGAAAGAAACATCTCCGTCAGATCTCACGCAAAACGCGAAAGATCAGTCTCAGTAAGTCTTTTGGCACTTTCCTGGAACCACCAAGGCAAACCCCTGAACGCTCTCATAATAGGTCCAAACCCATTACTCAACAAAATCTGTCCACTTCTCGCGTTCAGAATTTGATCGACCACGGCATCAGAAACATCCTGCGGGTCCAAGATCTTCATGCCGGCTTTTTCCAGCTCAGCCTTGCTTTTGGCAATGATGGGTGTGTCTGCAAAGAAAGGATGAACGATGGAAGTCTTGATCTCGGGACAACGGTGGATAGTGCGCAACTCAGTGCTGAGACCTTCGTTGAAAGCCAACACTGCTGCTTTGGAACACGAGTAATCGGTGATTGTGGGAGTGGTGAAGAAGGAAGCCATACTAGCGATGGAAACAATGTGTCCTTTCTTCTTGGCCAGCATGTCAGGCAGGAAAGCTTGCACGAGATAAAAGTGCGACATGATGTTTACACCCATGAGTTTTTGGAGTTGTGCAGGTGTGGTGCGGAGGATTGTTCCTTGGCCCCCGATGCCTGCATTGTTGATCAAGATGGATGGATGGCCGACCTTGGCCTTGATCTCTTTGGCGACGGCGTTGACGGCTTCGACGTCAGTGACATCGCACTTGAAAAAGGTGATCTTGGGGTTGTTTTCCAGGTGTTTGGGAAGAGGGTTGACGTCGATGGCGACAACATGGATACCCTTGTCTGAGAGATCCTTTGAGAAGAGAGCTCCAAAGCCTGAGGAGCTTCCAGTGACAATAGCGATTTCGTTATTCCAGTCCCAATCTGCCTTGCTCGAGCGAAGGGAGAAGTTGTTGCGAGCAAACTGGTTGAAAGCTTCATTGACATTCTTGATCAAGCCAAAAGCAAACAGCCATTTCAAAGCAGTGATCAGACGCTCAATATTGTGAGGCTTGAGGATGTGATGTAGATAGTCGTAAACAGGTCGTTGGATGGACTCTGGACCCTTGAGCAGGACCAGCAGAGCGGCACCAGTGACGACTGGCGAGAACGGAGCTTGTTTCAGAAAGCTTGCCATGGTAAGTGTATGCAAGGAAGATCTGGCAATCCTGTCATGTCGCAGGCAGCAAGAATATTTTATAGCTGAGTAACAGTGGCATGAGGGGTAATATAAAGGTTCATCAGCCAGCCACGCTCAGCCTAGGTAGGTAGAGAACAGCAGGTTTAGGCGAGAAAGCGCGGCCAAAAGCCATCGTCAAATCCTGCCACACTTTGTCGCAAGCTGCTTTCTGAAAAGTCATTGCCACTGATTGATAGCCATTCTTGCGCCGTAGCCCTGTCGCGAGGAAAACAATGGCCTTGAACGGGACATTCATGCCCTTTCTCTATCCGTGTCTACACACAAGCAGAAGCAATGCGCCGCGCGCCTTGAGAAGATGGCCACAACTAGGGCGACCGACTAGCAATACACAATGTCTATCCAAGAGACATATCGCAACTGTCTCTAGCACACAAGGAGGTCGCGAAGATGAGAACTTTGACGACACACCCGAGAGCGAGCTCGATCGCCTGGACCCACCACCGGACTCGTACTCAATCACACCTTTCACCGACCGATGTTCGATCGTCCTACACGCCGGTGCTGGAGGCCACGGCTGCATCAGTTTCTTGCGCGAAAAATACATTGAGAACGGCCCACCAAATGGTGGCGATGGAGGAACAGGAGGAAACATCTACATCCAGGCTGTGCAAGGCGAGACATCACTACACAAGCTCGCCCGACGGGGAATTCTCAAAGCTGGTCGAGGAAGAAATGGTCAAGGAAAAGGTCAGGGAGGAACCAGAGGAGAAGACATTCTGATCACAGTGCCCGTCGGTACAATTGTTCGAGAAGTGTGGCGACACGACCCCGTGGCTGAGGAAGAGTTGGCAGACAAGAGGGCAAAGGCCATGGGAGCAGATGCTGTCTTTGACGACGAACCAGGAGTCGTCGACAACACTCGCAAATGGAGACGTGACAAGTGGTTGCTGTTCCCTGGGGCCATGCCTCAATCCTTCACATCCGCAGACTTCCCTCCTTTACCGCGTCCGAGAAGATCGCAAATTGCAATGGCCCAGCCCCCGGCACCTATACGTCTAGATTTGGATACCCCTATGGAATCTCCTCAGCTACTTGCTGCTGGTGCAATGGGTGGTTTAGGCAATCCTCACTTCGTCACTAAGAGCATCACTCGTCCTAAGTATGGCACAAAGGGTGATGAGGGTATGAAGGTCGAGATCCAGCTCGAGCTCAAACTTCTCGCAGACGTCGGTCTCGTTGGTCTCCCCAATGCTGGAAAGAGCACTTTGCTACGAGCCATCACCAACAGCCGCGCCCGTATCGGCAACTGGGCCTTCACAACCCTTCAACCAAACATCGGTACCGTCGTCCTCGACAACCACAAAGGACGTCCTCTGGTCGCCACCTCAACCAACAAAAAAGGTCCTGCTCGCACAAACTTCACCATCGCCGATATCCCCGGTCTGATCGAAGACGCCCACCTCGACCGCGGCCTGGGTCTCGGATTCCTTCGCCACATCGAACGAGCCGGCATCCTAGCCTTTGTCGTCGACCTCAGCGCCGGCGACGCAGTCCAAGCCCTCCAAGGCCTCTGGAAAGAAGTAGGCCAGTACGAACTCCTGCGCGACCGCGAAGTCAACGCCGAAACCGAACGCCGCGTCGAAGAAGAAAAAGAAATGGTGCGCTACTCACCACCAGTCCAAGCCGAACCTCCAAACATTTTTGAAGATGGTTTTGTCTTGTTTAACCCCGATGGGTCGCGTGTCTTGCCTGAACTCAAGCTACCGCCTATCTCGTCAAAGCCTTGGTTGGTGGTTGCCACCAAGGCCGATTTGCCAGAAACACGAGAGAATTTTGCGGCTTTGCAGGCTTATTTGAAGAGCGTTTCTGAAGGAGAGACGCTACATCCAAGTGGCAAGAAGAACGCTTGGAAGAAGAAACTTCATGCCATTCCTGTTAGTGCCAAACTGGCTCAGGGTGTTGAGAGGATCACTCCTATCGTTGTTGATCTTCTGGAGAACTGAGATGCTCAAGTATATGAAATGCATATTTTGAGAAAGTCACAAAGCAAGATAGACTGTACGAGTACATGTAACATTATAATTCTCAAGATCAAAAGGATTTCAAACCTCCACATCTATGACCGCCCATACTCTCACACTAGAATGTTGTAAACTCAACCTCTCGTGTCGGTCAATCTCGCTCTCATTCCATGGATCCATCTCTGCAGCCTCACCCTTTCCTCCACCAAACCTCTGATCTGTTCCTCTTTACCCACCAGAGCAGTTTCCTTGTCCACAACCTCTTTTTCCAACGCCTTGTATTGTTTCTTCAGTGCTGAGTATCTTCTTCGCACAGAAACTACTTCTTTCTCGAGGAAAATCTCGCGTTTGGATTTGGAGCCTTTGGGACGGCCTATTTTTCTTCTACTAGCATCGATATTTTATTAGTATAAGAAGTGATTGGAAGAAGGGGAGTTTAGAGATGGGATGACTTACGGCGTAGAAGTGCTAGCGGTGCTAGCAGTGTTGGTTGTATTGGAAGTAGTACTAGTAGTACTAGTTGTAGCAGCAATACTACCAGTAGCAATGTCTTCTTCTTTTACAATGATAGGAGAAGGATTAGAAATGGAAGAACTAGAGGCATTCGACATGTTTTCTTTTCCTTCTTAGTGACAATGAGAAAGATAAGAAATAATGAAAAAAGTCAAGTGCAATCAAGAGGGGGGCAAGAAAAGGGTTCTTATAGGCAAAGACGAGAAGAATAAGAATGAATTCAAATGACTTTATACATGTTCATACTAATTCAAACAGCGACTTTGAATGACTTTAAGTATATTTGAATAAATTGAGATAAGTTTGAACAAATATCAATGGATATAAAAGAGAATAAGAATGACTTTAGATGACTTTAAAAGTATTGAAATGACTATAAAAAGGGACTTCAAATGACTTCAAACGAGTTTAAACGAGTTTGAATGGATATAAAAGAGAATATATATGACTTTAAATAACTTCAAATACACTTTGAATGACTTTGAATGACTTTGAATGACTTTGAATGACTTCGAATCATGACTTTAAACTAATCCAAACGTATTCCAACAAGTTTGAATAGACTTCGAACGAATCTAAATCAATCTAGATGGACTGAGTTGATGAGGGATTTGAAAGAGAATAAGAATCAAACCAGAAGAGAACAGGTACTTGTCAAGAAGAAAGATACATGCACACTCTCGTAGCCTCTGCTATCTGCCAAGCTGAGATAAAGGCCAAGAAGAGCTTCCGATGGAAGAAGGTTTTCTAGATGAATTCATGCACTATGACTCTAATGTTCTGCTTGCCAGAGGAATGACTGCACGATGAGACAAAACATTCATGGCATTTGAATCATGTCTCGTACCCTGTCATCTACCACTACACTAAGTATAGAACTAGTCTTCCATATAGCTCAATAAACAGTGCTCATCACCCCATCTCCCGCTTCATCTCTTCTGGTAAAAACCATTTACTCGTAAACGACAGAAACAGAAGAAGAACCAACAGTAACATCAGTCAGGACAGTTTCGCCGTTAGCAGAGATGAGATCGATAACATCGGCGCTAGAAGGTCCATACTTGGATCCACTGTTAGTAGTGGCCGAGGCACCAGTGAAGGTGATAGTGCCAAAGTCGACCAGAGGAACAAGAGATTCCTCTCCATTCTCGATTTGGGTAAAGTCTTCGACAATCCACTCGGCATCGGTTTGGCAGAGAGTGCCTGCGGTTTCGCGGCTGAAGGTGTGGCTGACGGACGTGCCTTTGCTGTTGTTCTTGATGGTGGCTACTCCGCCGGTGGTGGATGAGGCGGTTACGGTGACGGTGACACTGTCGCCGGCAGAGAAGCTGATGCCGCTGAAGTCGTA
The DNA here is from genome assembly GCA_024195555.1 of Aureobasidium sp. EXF-12298. Taxonomy (NCBI): domain Eukaryota; kingdom Fungi; phylum Ascomycota; class Dothideomycetes; order Dothideales; family Saccotheciaceae; genus Aureobasidium; species Aureobasidium sp. EXF-12298. Next base: position 63,557 of record SWBJ01000245.1, on the reverse strand, counting down.
GGCGTAGTCAGGGTACCATTCGTACCAGGCGTCATAAGTGACAGCACCGCCCTGGATGCTGAAGTCGACGCCAGTCTGCAAGATAGCGGACTCGCAGGAGTATCCGTCGATACCAACCCAAGCAGAGGCAGAGTACAAAGTTCTGGAGCTACCACCTGAAGGCACAGTGACCCTTGGAATGGTGAAAGTGCCGGTGACGGTCTTCCAGCCAGACCCTTCGAGGACACCGCCAGCCCAGTTGTTGGAGTAGCTGACTTGCTTGTTCTCCGGACCGTGGACAACAGCGGTCACGTTGGTAGCTGCAATGAAAGGCTTGGGAGCCTTGAGGAGACCGGCACGAGCACTCTCAGCACGCTTGCGACGCATGGCAGTGCCAGGAGCAGCGATGACGGTGCTGGCAGAGAGCAGACCGGTCAACAAAGCAGTAGTGAGCTTCATGTTGAATAAGTCGTAAGGTCAGATGAAGTCGTGAACGAAAGACTTGTGAAGAACGAGAGTATCTTATGAAGATGGAACGATGGTGTTGCTGATGGATGGAAACATCAAATCCTTGGGAGGAGACGTGCAACTTTATAGACAGAGCAAGGATACCCCTATCGCTCCTTGAAGACCTGAAGAAGGCATGATAGAGATGGCGTAGAGTAGCTCGCTAACTTGCAGTGCTGTAGATGAGTATGACCTTCCATCTTTGTCCATGGCAGGTTCTCGTATTGTGTGACCGATTTGATTGAGAGGCCCACCTAGCCGAAGCATGATTTGCGAGCAAGGATACCAATCACTTGCATGGAAGACACCTGACGAGCGGTGTGTCCTTCTGATAGAGATATCGAGCCACTGTTCCAGCGCTTCCACAAGTACGTACAGAACATGGGAATGTGTATTTCGAAAAAGGTAGTCGACACGCAGCTTCTGGACCTTATGATACACGGCTGCAGGGTGTCTGGGCTGCTGTAGAGCGGGTTGCAATTGGTGCACAGGACTGTAGGTAAAGTGGTCATTCTGCTCGCCTAGATGAAACTTAACTCATGCATAAGGTTCATATAAAGAAGCGGGCTGAACCGAGAAATATAGAGCCGGAATACGGGAACGACCTATCAGAAGTTGGAAGTGGTCTAATCCACGTCTCTTTGAGGCGGCAGAGACTCTGATATCATTGTAGGCTGGACACAAGCCTACAGCCGAGGCATGTCGTTATCAGTAGAACACTTCTCAACCTACCAGATGAGCGAGGGCTTGAACGACTGAACATGCTGAACATATTGTTGGCGGCAGATCAACACACGATTTGAGCGCCATAGATCACGCGAAGAGCCACGTAACCCTTATCAGTCCAGAGATGGCTATTGATGGAGCCAAGAGGGGTGGAGGCGAGATATTGACAAGCTTCCGAGGCGCCTGCGAAGGCGAGCCGACCGGCTTAACTCGACTTGACATGGTTCGGCGAAAGCTTGAGTTGGGCCCTGATATCGTGATGGTTGATGTGAACGGCGAGGAGGTCAAGTGTCAAGACAGGAAGGTGGTCGTCGACTTTGGGATCGGCCCGCAGCGCTCGACCTCCGAGGATGCTTCTTTTGAATCCTTCCTGTCAAACTCGACTTGCTTTCGCATATAATACGCCAAACTTGACATGACGTTGAAACATCACACACTCCCACTCTAGACTGTCTTCCGACCCTTCATGTTCCTCGCAGCTAGGAGAAATCCAGCCAGGAAGGCTTTGCTCTCAAGCTCCGCAATCATTGGTCCGATAAGTGTATCTTCAAAGCAATATCAGCCCTGAGGGGCGTGCGAACTACGGCGATCTTCATGCTTATACAGTATAGTGACATGCAGGCACAAAGAGCGTTGAACGAGAGGACAATGGTCAACATCGACCATACAATATCACAGGCTGATATGAGAGTGTCAGAAGGCAGAAGAGCCGGAAAAATACGAGATTGATCGACAAAATCCCTAGACTGTCTCCAAACAAAGAGGCCTCGGGTCGTGTGTTATTTCCTTCAATCAAAACTCCTGGAAAAGTCGACAACCTTTCCTTGCGCAAAAGAGATACGAGAGTCGTTATTCGTTCAATCAATCATGATGAGGTCTGAATGCCGTTCAAAGCTGCGAGACCTCTGTTACCCTCCTTTTCGAATAGCATTACCATACGCTCACACTCATTCTTGAGCTTGTTCTCTCCCAATTCTGCGCGCGATCGAATCCACTCCTCAACCGTCATCTTCTTCTCTGGTGAGGAGAGTGCACCACCAACCTCAAGCAGCTTGTTGAATACATCGTCTGCATCTCCGTTCTCGTTTTCCGAATCAGGGAAGAAGATTGATTCGAGATCGACGGCTTCCCACGGAGTTGTCGAAGTAAGTCTGCCAAACTTGGACGGTGATCGTCTTGATGGAGAGTGATTGGGCGTAGACGCAGCAAGAGGTACTCGGGTAGTCTTGGTAGGGCTTGCAAATATCTCCTTGGGTTGAATAGCAGAATTCACTGCATCTAGAGCAGGAACAACCTTCTGAGCTGTAGCTGGAGCGTGAGTTGATGAAGATGGCGGTTGATTCTCAGCATCTGATTGTTGTGCACTACGTGGAGTTGAATGGGCTGATTCTTCGACCTCCTCCGAGTCGGCTCGTTGTATGACAGATCTCCGAACGGAAGATACAGAGGCTGCAGAAGCACGCTTGACTTCGGGTGTTGGTGTCGGCTCAAATTCTTCAGCTGCGGGTGTTTGTGCGATAGAGGCGGGTCGTTCTTCCTCTTGATCGACCTCATTGTCTTCCGTTTGAGCCACAACTTCTTCCTCAGCTTCGACATTCTCAAGATCGTTGAACTCGTCGTCGAGTACGTCCTCATCTTGTTGCTCGTGAGGCTGTTCGTTCTCTGATTCCATATCGATGTCGGGCTCTGCGATGGGATCAACATTTTCCTGATTGACTTCTTGCTCTGGGAGCTCTTGTTGCGCTTCGTCGTCGAGTTCGGCGTCACTATCGGCGATCTCGAAATTTCTCTCAAACGCTCCTTGTTCGGGTTCCAGCTGTTCCTCGAGTTCGGCGAGATGTGGCAGTTCTGTCTGTTCCTCGATCACCGGCTCGATGACTGTTTCAGGCTCTACCTCTGGCTCTGGCTCTGGTTCAGGCTCAGGCTCAGACTCGATCTTCTTGGTCTTCTTAGACCTTGTTCGTTTCGGCTTTTCCTCTGGTTGTGAAATCGCGGCGGACTCTTCTGCCTCTTCCTGATTATCCTTGACCACCTTTTTGCTCTTCTTTGCTTTTGTAGATTTCGCGGCCTTCTTTGGTTTGGTCGGCTCTTCGTCAACCACGTCGTCTTCAGCAAGTGGGTGCTTCTCAAGTCCATCACTAGTTCTCTTGACGCCTCTTCCCGATTTTGTTTGAGTGCTTTCTGCAACAACAGCAGCTTCCTGCAATTCAGACTGTAACTGACTTTCGTCCAAACTGGTCTCTGGGGCTGGAGAAGGCTCCTTTGCTTTCTTGCGGCCCCTTGTAGGCTTTGGTGCAGACTCCGCCACAGAGTCGTCGATGAGGGTCGATTCTTGGGCATTCTTGGGTTTGCGACCGCGCTTGGGTTTGAGTTGTTCTACAACAGGCACAGGGTCGGAGTCGACAGGAACATCGTATATATCTTCCTCGACTTGCGAAGGTTCTTGCAGGGTCGGATATTGAATAGAGGGCTCGACGGATTCCTGGCGGGCTGTCTTCTTTTTTCCTTTGGGAGCTTTCTTGCGACCCTTGCCGGAGTCAGAGGAGATGGTTGTATCGAGGGCAATGCTATCTTCGACTTCAAGTTGGGGACCTGTGTCACCCAACGACATTAGCGACGGAGCCTCAGAGAAGGTCGATTGAACGGATTGGGTGGACAAGCGAGAAGCCCTCGAGGCAGTAGATGCACGAGCACGCCCACCTTTACGTCTTGCAGACTTGTAACGGTCCATCAGGGCAAAGAAGGGGCAGTTTGGCTCTCTACGGCGGTGCTCCTCGAGTGGGCTATCCTTGGGCTCCCATCCGTCCAGTGACATGTTGCAGTAGAAACAGGTGGCGCCGTCCTCGTCTGCTGGCGATGGGTCGTATGCCCAACCTGCCTCAACCATCTGTTTGATCTTGGGCTTCCATCCCTTCTTGTTTTCGTGGGGCCACATGTCGCCAAATGTGCTTGTGCGGGCTTCAAGCAGTTCGGGGCTCATGGGGTCGCGTTCTTCGGCCTTGTCCGAGACAGACAGACTGAGGGCATAAGAGCAGTGAGCTGAGTGAGCCAGATGCTCGTGGAGGGGGACATCCTGGCTCTCCCATCCGTCGAGTTTTACGGCGCAGTGGAAACATTGGACATTGTCGTCGCTGTCGGGAGCGGGATTGAAGAAGAAGCCGGCGCGAGCGAGCTGTCGAAGTCAGAATGTTGCCAAAACAGAAGAGATAGTCAGACTTGCCTCTTCACCAGAAGGCGACTCGTGAGGCCAAGACGCGGTCGAAGGTTGTTTCTTCTTTTGACTTGAAGCGCGTCTCTTTGTGAGTTGGTGTTCAGTGTTGAAAGTGGCCAATCGAGCAGAGTATGTCAGTTTGGACATGTCTAGACCCGGTATGGCAGCCATGTTGGCGGCGACGAGGCGGGTGTTGGGCAATTGTGATCAAGAAAGACAAGACCCGTGAAGCAATAAAGCAGCCTGGACAGGGTCGCAATTCGTCTCGATCAACAACAAACAGATGGGAAAGCTTAGCTGGCGGGCTGACACGTGATGCCAAGGCGCGACGTCAGGCACGCGTGGGGCTCTTCTCGTTCGTTCCCCGGCTTCTGACGCAAAGTGGCAGTGGTCCGGCCGGTTGTGCTTTCCAAAGGTTCCAGCTGCTTCCTGTTCCTGACTTGCGTTCTTGTCTTTCGGTCTCTACCTTTGTCCCTTCCTCTTTAGAACTTCATTTCTGTGTCTTCCTCTCAAAATCCAGCCATGTATTGATCCTCTGCATAAACTGCTCCTTGCCATCCTACGATCTACGCTGTATACGAACACCAATTAAAAAAAGCCGCTTGAAACACCCCTCCTTCATTCTTTGATCTATAGCTTTTATAATGCTTTCCGTATGCTTACATCACTAGTTCCTTGACCTTCAGCCAAGCTGACATAGTCCCAAGGCTATCCGCCCTGTCCGGCCGCTTTTGGCACGCCGTAGCTTGCCAATTCCTACTTCACACTACAACCGCCTTCGCTCCACGGATGCGCTTCTGAGACAACATGCTGCTCGCTCTTCATACTCGTCAACCTCTTCCAGCTCATCCTCCTCATCCGCATCCGAGTCCAAGGCCTCAACTGCAGCTACATCACCTCCGCAATCTTCAGCAGCAGCTACCCCCAATCAGACCATGCCCGAGGGCTGGGAGGACAACGCCGACTACTCACAAATTACTGCCTTCTCGCAACTCCCCCACCGTTACTTCGGCACCAATCAGCACATCAAGATCAATGAAGACTTCAAAGAAGCCATGCGCCAGATCCTGTGGCAGTTTCGCGCCCCAATTCGATACGCTTTCGCATACGGCAGTGGTGTCTTCACTCAGTCCACCAACCAGTCAGCAGCCAGCGTCGCCCAATCCTTTTCTCCTCACCCTCATCCACCTGAAGCCGTTACAAAATGGCAAGAAGGAGGTGGCAAGATTATCGACTTTATTTTCGGCGTCTCCCACACAGAACATTGGCATTCTACCAACATGCGTCAGAACCCTCACCACTACAGTTTCTTGAAGAGCCTGGGTTCTTGGACCGTTTCCAAAGTACAGGACAGCATTGGTGCTGGAGTTTACTTCAACCCTTACATCACCGTCAATGGTGTCATGATCAAGTACGGTGTGGTCAACATCAACACAATCTGCAAGGATCTTAGTGAGTGGGATACTTTGTACCTGGCTGGTAGGCTACAAAAGCCCGTCAAGATTCTTAGAGACGACCCAAGAGTCAGACTCGCCAACCAGATCAACCTCATGTCTGCAGTCCGTACTGCTTTGCTGATGTTGCCTGAGAAGTTCACTGAGAGACAACTCTACACAACTATTGCTGGAATTTCTTACATGGGCGATCCTAGAATGAATCCCAGATTCGGAAGCGAGAACCCTCGAAAGGTTTCCAACATTGTCGATGCACAGCTGCCTAGCTTCCGCCAACTCTATGTTCCCCTCATCGAGAATCTGCCCAACGTGGATTTCAATGACTCAAGAGTCCCTATAGAGCATGGATGGGAGACGGAGGCCGCCGTTGCTAATGCTCTTTCATCCTCTGGACGAGCGATCCCCGCTGAAGATATCATCGGTGGTTTGGACGGTTTCAAACTGCAGCAAGATATGGACCCCAAGCGCCGAGGAAACATGGTTCGCCGTCTCCCCAAGAGTTTCCGCCAAAAGCTTTACTGGAACTACCAGAAGAAGTTCCAGATTGCTGGTTCAGCATTTGACAAAGTCATTGAAGAAGCCACGGACGAAGATGCTATGAGCATCAGACGTCGTGAAGGCGGTGATTTTGAACGTCGCATTGGCACCCAGGACGACATCCCTGAGGCTGTTGGTGATTGTATCAAGAAGACCATCAGCTGGCCGAGTACAAGCCAGTCTCTGAAAGGGATCCTCACTGGTGGGCCGACTCGCTCATGGAAGTATCTCCAGGAGAAACGTCAGAAAGGTCAGCTAGGCAAGGCCGAGAAAGAAGGAGAAAAAGCGTCCAAGAAGAAAGAAGAATAAGGAGCGACATTAGCCCACCACCTTTGTAGATATGGTGAAGACGGACATCTGTTCGGTCTCGTTGTTTTTCTTTTCCACGCATAGCGGTCATTTTGGCGTCGTTGGCATATGACAAAACTACAAGTCTACTGGGAAGCCCCTTAGATCGTGGCTAGAATACCTCTCTTTGAGTAAGGAGGCACATCAAAAGAATGTAGCAAGGAACAAATCCATATAACACGTGTTGCAATTGTTGGCATCGTGATGACATCCTTGGTGTTAGGATTCAGCCAAACCGTTTGGCTTGCATTACCCTCAGCTCCAGTTCTAGCTTCGAGAGCCTGCTCGGCGTTCGCCCTTTTCTATGAGTTACTTGGTACCATGTCACAGTGGGAATTTGGTATGCATATCGATCAGAAAAAGGGGTAATGATTCGGAAAGTCGAGGCTGGCTGAACAGTCACGTCCTTGACTCCTACCATGCATCCCAATCCTCTAGAATGAGATCTGACCTGCGCGACCGCCGCATCGCATTGGCGATATCTGTCTTTGTCTTCTCTATATTTGTCTTACGCCATTTACAAGATGGTATCTACCGCATTGTACCAAAGTTCGCATTGGGAGCCAACACTGTCTGGAGTGCAACACAAGACCGCGAAGTGATTCGATCGCTCAAGCTCAACACGTCGACCATAGAATACCGTCGATACTGCTTCAGCGCTAGACAAAACAAGGATACAAAAAGACAACCCCTCGTTGATCTGGGCTGGCCGCTGCTAAGAGATACGCAGGCCGACCAGATTGCGGCACAGCAGCTTGAACACAATGGGTTCGACAAAGCATGCCAACAAGGGCAGATACTTCACGTACCTCTCGATCACTTCGACCACCTCTCAGATACTGGCACACTCATGCTCGGGGTTGCGACTTTCATCGAACGCCTCCAACAGAGCCTACCAGAGATGGCTCGATGGCTTGCTGGCACGAACTCGAAACTCGTAGTGATCCTTCGTGACAAGAGCCCGAAGACGATCGATCTACAGGCTGTGATGGATATCGCTGAAGAGCTGAAGATTGATATCACCTTGGTCTCAGACCCTTCAATGACAGGGGAGGCAGAAAGTAACTTTGGTCTGGCAACATATCTGCGCAAGAGTCTTTCGGACAACACACAATGGGTCGGGATCATAGATGATGATACATTCTTTCCATCTTTGCCGCGGTTGCTGGAATCGCTTGCGCCCTATGATCCGTCACTTCCCTGGTACATTGGCGGCTTGAGCGAGCGTCGGTTGAGTACAAGCAGAGAAGGCTTCAAGGCGTGGGGAGGAGCAGGGATATTCTTATCACGCCCTCTGCTGACCACCTTGGCCGAGAATAGTCAAGTATGCCTATCCATGGCGAAAGAATGGGGAGATGCATTATGGAGAGATTGTGTCTTCAAAGTCACCACGCCTACTGTGCATCTCACTAGACTTCCTGGCCTCAATCAACTGGACATGTTCGGCAATATGGCTGGCTGGTACGAATCGGATCCCCACCCGCTTCTCAGCATCCATCACTGGAAGAGCTGGCACCAGTTCCCTGTTCCTCTTGCACATATGGTCACAGATGTCGCAGGTGTAGACAGTTTTCTGCAGCGATACAGCTACATCGATAACGTAGTGTTCACCAATGGCTACAGCATTGTGCAGTATCTTGATGGTCTGCCGGATATGAACCTGGTCGAAGGAACGATGCATCCATACCCTGGTGCAAAGATGCCAGGGGCTGGGGGCGAGTTCAAGGATAGTCTTGGGAGGTTACGGCCAGCCTTGGAGGAAGGTCGACAGAAGATCAGTTGGACCTTCGTGACTGCGGTTACAGCAGACAATGGCTGTGTGAGGCAGTTTTATGTTAGAGGGGCATCTGCTGGACAAAGCGAAGTAGATAGTGTGATTGAGGTAGACTGGTGTCGTGGCTGATTGTTGAGTGCCATGTCTAGGGGTTGTACAAATCTTTGATGGGGTCTTTTTCTCCACCTCTAAAGTCTTTTTCCAAGTTTGCGGTGTTCTTCGGATTAACGAACGGTGGCGCATGAACGGGGTGCAGAGGTAGCTGAGGGTGGAGGCTCCTGTCCGACATTCTGCCGCCTAATTCCACCTCATCGCAACTCTCCAAAAAGAACGCTTGCTGGACCAATGCTGACAATGTTGAGCGTTGAGGTTTTCCCTTGAACCATCGCGCGTCATTTCACAGGACTGCCTGGATCGTGTATTTATCTGCAGGGACATGGGACTCGCCACCTTGGCCGAGGTTCAGCTGTCAAGTGTCAGCCAGCCACAATCAGCTTCCGGATCCTGCAGGACGAATAGTCACAACGACTGTTCAGCTCACATACAGCAACAGTCCTGAACAAGACTCGAGATGTTCTTCACTCTCGTATTCCATGATGTGCGACAGTCTTCAAGCATAAACTCGCTACATGAATCATAACTAGCCCTATCTTCCTGTCAGTTTGAAGTTTGGCATTCTTGATGCTTAAGCTTAACATTATCGCTGGGTTTGTATCATCAGATCATAAAACCGTGACGCCGTTCCATTTTCCAAGCATCAGGACCCCAGGATCTCGGCATGCTAATCTCAATCTTGTCTAGAGCACTATACAAAACAGGAAAGGTCACTTGATACTCGGCCGATGCCCATACATGTATACATGAGATCTCTGGGCTTGCCTACTTGCACCTGACTATGCAACGAAGTTGTTGTTCCTGACTAGAGCAACCAACCGTCCCTCGGAGGTGCGAGGATGCGGTTGCAATTACAGCGTTGCCTTCAACATGGTACGGAGCTCTGCGTCTACGAAAGGTAACCTGATCCTGGGAAGATCGTGTGGTCATCCTGTTGCATACAAGACCATAATAGAGACATCAACGTGGAGGATCGAGGGGCCTACAACGCTCTTATCGAGCTATAGGAGAGATGTCTCCAGTCTAGCCTAAAAGATCAAGATTGGACGCCCATCTCAAACTCCTACTTCGATAGGGGAAGATGGCCGAGTAGTTATTACCTTGCCTCCCAGTCATGTTTCTTCTTCTTTTCGATACCATCCTTCACCAGCAAAGACCGAACTTGCCATGGCACCCTCTTCCTCGGTCCTGAGTTACAGGACTACTCTTACACTCTTTCTTGGCTTTGTGGGCACTTGGTGGCTCTTGTCACACAGATCGTCATTCGGAGGCTGGCAATTCGAGTATCCTCGCGACTCTGCGAACTATGGTCTCTCGTCTCAACAGTGCGATGCAGCGTTCCCAGGCTTCTATGGCGATATCGAATCAGCTGTACTCTCACGCAAGGGCAACCCCATCCGACCTGATGAACTGGAGATTGAGGATGACAAATGTCTTGTTCGAGCACTGATTTACGAATCAGAGGTAAGCAACAGATGTTGTATCGAGGTTTCACCGGAGCATATGGTCTGATTATGCCGCCTCAGCTTTTCATCGTCCAAGGCCGAACAAACAAGAAGTGCTGGATGGCACGTTGGCACGAGAGAACGAGCGGATTCCTGCACATGATCCACCAATCTGTAATTACCGCGCCTCCGGGCTCTGTCCCCAACATCGAGTTCGTACTCGATCTCGATGATGACCCTCAACGACCGCTCAATTTTGCACACGGCAAAGACTCGAACAAGACCACGGTGTGGGGCCTTACCAGACTGGCTCATCAAAGACACATCTGGCTTCTTCCCGATTACGCATACTGGGCATGGCCGACAGCGCGCGTTCCTAGCCACGGCCAAGTTCGCCGTAACGTGCGTCAAGTCAATGCTGCATTTCCCTGGGAGAAGAAGTTCAACAAAGCCATTTGGCGAGGTGATGCAGGCTTGAACCAAGGCGTCCGAAACAAGCTTATCGCTACTGCCAAAGACACAACCTGGGGAGATGTCAGAGTCTGCGATATCTACAATCCCGAAACCAAACAGTATTGTATGACGCAAGATCAGCTGTGTCGCTACAAGTTCCCTGTGCATACTGAGGGCTACACATACTCTGGACGATTGAAGTATTTGCAACTCTGCAACAGTGCACCTGTTGTTCACAAGCTGAAATGGCTGGAGCATCACCATGGTGCCATGGTATCTAGCGGTCCTCAGCAGAACTACATCGAAGTCGAGGCCGATTGGTCCGACCTTGACGAAAAGGTAAACGTCATTCCCTTGCCTGTTGTCCTCAGCAACCGTACTGACATTCAACTTTTCAGATGAAATACTACATGGCTCATGAACATGAGGCTCAAAGGATCGCCCAAAACAACTACAAGACCTTCCATGAACGATACCTTACACAAGCCGCAACGGCATGTTATTGGCGCCGCCTGTTCTCGGCATGGGCAAGTGTTCAAGGATTCGAGCCACAGCTGTATGAGATTAATGGCCGGGGCGAGACGGTGATGAGAGGAATACCTTTCGAGGCGTATGCATTAGATGCCGAGAAACCCATGCCTGAGGTTTAGATTGTTATAGTTGCCCTACGTACATATCTGTCAATCTGTTACATTCTAAGAAGACTGCAAGATATCCATATGCCTCACATTATCACAACGTCACGCCGGCTGATAGGGATTACCGCCATCTTGTGACTGTACTGTCTGGTATCTCTGCCTCTCTCCCTCTGTTCCAGGTAACTCTCTGGGGCTCTTCAGAGGCAATTCCGCCCTTTCACGCACAGAATCTAGTTCGTAGGTCTGTACTCTGCCTGCCTCGTATGCCTTGAGATGGTCAGGCTTACTACTGCGTATCAACAACTCCTTCGTGGCTCCTGTCGAAGCACTATCTCGAGAATAGCCGCTCATAGAGGATGAATCAGATATCGCACGACGACGACGACGACGATGACGGCGCCAGAGCAGAGCACCGACGACTATCAAAGCGAGTAGGGGGACAGCTGCGCCAACACCTGCTCCGATGCCTATGCCTGTCCAGTCTCTTTTCGGCCCTGAGGGATCTGTTGGTGCTGTGCTCGTTGATGCGGCTGGGATCGAAGGTATGCTGCTGGTAGGTACGTTGTCATTGCCCTCCGTAATCGTGACTACACTCGAGATCCCAAAGGTCGATTCCGAAGCAGATGGCGATAGAGCAATTAACAAGCTCGAGGAGAACGATCCAGTAGTTCTTGAACTCGATGACGAGGTCGTCAATGTCCAAGTCGCTGTCCAAGAAGTCGCTGTCAACCTGGTCGAAGCCAAAGCTGCAGAAGCCTCGAAATCCCAATCGTTCGCAACAAACAACTCGGTCTGGTTGTTGCAACAATTGGGTCCGGTATCCACACAACAAAACGCAACGTCGTTGTTTTCCAAAACCCCCGCCGTGGATGTACAGTTGTACATTTTGCCCAATCGTGAATCTATACCCTCGACATCAACAACCACATCCTTTATACCACCGTGAAAAGAGAACAGGAAGAGGGCGAAAAAGCTTACAAGGTGTACAAAATTTGGGACAATTAGGAGAGTTCCAAGTTGAATCTGTGCAAGTTCCTCTCATGGGATTTTCGTCTTGTTGGTTGCCTGAGCACATTCGATTTGGAAGACATGTTCTTCCGACTTCGCAGCAGTGGATTTGAATACCGGGAGCACTGTTGGTCAGATCGGTGCATGGGTAGTCGTTTCTTGCGATGACGCCGTTGGGGAAATAGCAGTTTTGTTGCAGAGTACTTCGAACGAGGATCGATAGAGTAAGAAGGGATAGTGAGGTGTATGAGAGACCCATGTCTGCCCGAGGGTAATCGATTATTCCGGCCTCGACATGAAAGCCTATGGAGAGAAATTGTGTTTCCAGGGAGATCTCGAGCACGACTGCTGGTTTTGATGTTCTTTCATGTTCTTTGCGACTGCCATGATATCCTACCCCAAGCGGCTATTTGGCACTGGCAGTAACCTTAGCATCGTTTTGCGTGCGACGCGGCGCTTACAGGTCGATGTCTACTTGCTGCTCCTTTGCGAAGTGGTCTTGTGCATAGAATAGACGACATTACTTAAGCGCTCAATCTGTGATTGGTCTTTGGTGCTGCAGGTCCGCAGATTAAGCTTGCGGTAGTCTGGATATACAAATCCCGCCATGTAGTCCACTCCGATCCTCGAGAATTGGCAACAACAAACAGACTTAGCAAACATATTTCATGTCTCGATGGATATAACAATATCTGAGGCATATCTGAGCATAATTCAAGTCTGATCCAGCGAACTCCAAGTCTCAAACCTCAAAACCCCGATCCAGCACTGATCTCGGAATGTCTAATAACACGATCCAAAAACCACCATCTTTGAACACCCTGCCAAGCAGTTCTACCAGAACCTGCTACAAGCCCCTTCCACTTGCTGAAACAAACGCCCCTCCTCAAACCGCTCGAACAACACAACCCCAGATTTGAATGTGTGTTAAACATAACCAACGCTCTGACAGCCGTAGTCGTGTTTCATGCCAGAAATACCACCCACGTTTTGTTATCATAAATAGCCTTCAGAACACGGGAGACGAGGCAGATCATGCGATCGTCAGGCGAGCAACAATGACAACAGCTGCTGGATGATGTTGACTTGATGGCGTCGCGAAGAGATCGAAGGTATGTTAATCGATTGATGGACGATTGTACCATCGATCGTGGATAACAAAGGTCTTGTTATGACGAAGGAATCTTGATCAATCAAACGTTCGTGCATTCCTCATTTCCAAGAGAGCTTGGAAGCTCATACGATCAAATGACGCCACAAAAGAATACAGGATCGTCACGAATGGGAAGAAGCATGAAGATGGCTTTTGAGTAAATAATATGTTTGATATATGAACCAAATGATAATAAAATCAGAGGATAAGTAACTGTGAGAATAGAAAAGGAAAACAAAAGTAACGTCCAAGCCCAAGGGTATTTCCGCCAGTAAAAAGAAGAGAAGAAAGAAGACTTTGTCTCCGAACGCCGTTCTGTTCGCTTTTGTGTCGTTCTTCATAATGAGAAGGGTGTATGGTAAAAGGTTGGTAGAAGTCGTTAAAGAGACAAAAGAGATTGGTGAGGAAAAAGGAAAGAAAAAAAAAGGTTAATATCATCAACAACCTCTCAATGTACGTGAGAGGTGGAAGAAAACATTATACAAAAAGGTGAGTGTAATGGTGGGCTGTATAGTTTCAAGCCTGACGTGACGGGGCATTTTCCAAGAAGGTAAGAAGACGATGACAAGAAGGTAGTAGTTCAATTGCTTAGAGCATTTGAGCAACACCAGCGATGGCAGCAATGACAGCAGCAGCGCCAAATTGAACAGTCAAGCCAGAGGCAGCACCAGTGTACTGAGTCATGGTGGGAGATGCAACGGCAACGCCAGTGCCGTTGGTCGAAGCGTAAGGCATGGCAGCAGAAGCGCTGGCAGCAACAGGGTAGACAGTGACCATGGACGAAGAGACGACAGAGCTGGCAGCGATTCTCTGGACAGTCTGGGTGATGAGCTCAGTGGTATAGGAGGTCGAGGGCGAGCTGGTAGGAACAGGAGCCTCGGATGAGGTAGAGATGATGGGGGCCTGGCTAGTAGAAGAAGAAGAGGAGGAAGAAGAGGAAGAGGAAGAGGAAGAAGTGGTGGGTGCGGCAGCAGGAGTAGTAGTCGAAGTGCAAGTAGTAGTCTCGACAACACGGCTGACAGTGACGGTAGTGTAGTAAGTCTGAACGGAAGTCACATCGCTAGATTGCTGGGCGTTGACACCAGAGATGGCGAACAGAAGAGGAAGTACGAAGTTGGTGAACTGCATTGTGGCTGGCTGATAAGTTTGGTGATGGTTTATCGTGTGATGATCGTGATATGTCCAATGAATGACGGTGATGCTTGGTCAATGAATGTTGTTGATCCGGGGCCTTGAAGAGCGGCTAGTGTTGACAGTGGTGTAAAGAGTGTGGTGGCAGAGCTCAGCTCGCAGTTGGCAATTGGATCCAAAAGGAAAGAGTGACTGTTACTGTCTTGCAGCTGGAATGACTGTGTATCGATAGAGGAAGGGAAGGGAAGGCGCGCGATACGAGAGGATCCGCACAAGATATACCAACCCGATCTGACTCTCGACCTACCTGAGTTCCCAATCTTAGCCGCGGGCACGAGGACAGGTTGGTCGTGTGGAGAGCACAAGCAGGGCAAAGAACGTGCTCAATCTCATTTCCCGGTATGCGCTTGGTCGCAAACACCCATTCTCGGCCTAGTGTCGCACCTCATTTCACGCAAGAAATGCATGAGGCGGGTGCTAGATCGAACCGGTGCGACCATTAGACTTTGGTACCTGGCGCTTGCAGTCTTGTCAAATCGGAACCTTCTGGTCTGCTGGTGCAACTTTGACCTTCTTGCATGCAGCAACGTGTGGGGAGGAACGAACAGCAAGACCAACGGTCGCAACAGAAAACGGTGCGCAAAACGACCATGCTATCGAAAATGAAAAGATCAACAGTTCATGCATCACACATACTACACAAAAAGAAATTGCGAAAGCCGTCACTTTCAACGACTTGAGTCGCGATATACCCCTCTTTTCTCTTGCTATACTGCGAGAGATTGGTGTTCCTCGGCAAAAGGAGTAATGGGAGATTTGGCTTTATGTGCAAACAAGATTATGCCACTTACCACAAGACAACGACCGTGACATGCCGGCGGTGTACTCTACACATGTGCTTACCTTGGCCAACTGTGAGACATTTGTCAATAGAATCTTATTCAACAATTTCCATGGTCGAAGAGAAAAGAAAGAGAAGCATCTCCGACTCGTGCGATTCGAGAACTACAGGCAATAGTGTCCTTCTGGTAAATCCGGCCCCACACACACATACACACACACGCTCGACTCCCAAAATCTAGACGACGGGTTTGTGATACGTTCCGATGTGGTTGCTACGAGAGTACTTGTAAGAAGAAGCGAAGAAGCGAAAGAAAAAGGCAACCCAGAGAACACCCGGTCAACGACTTTCTTCTCGCAGCAACTGCCAGGTCGGCCTTATACCATTATCATAGGAAAAGCATTAAGAAACAAACTGCTTAGATATCATCGTCACCGGCATTTGCAAGATAGGCAGCTACCTAGGTACTCAAAAAGACTGCGGCATCACCAGGGTTCAAATCACCCATTCGCGTTGCCATGCCGAAATTGCTTTGCTTGCCCTCTTGCATTGTACGAATCTAGGGCTGTGGTGGCAGAAATGATAGACTTTTTGCACAATTTTCCGACTCGGGCATAAAAAAATCGCAAGACATCCAATCGCTGTCATCGTGTGCCTGCAGCTCAGTTCTTGGTCTGGAAGCTTTTCCGCACTACAGCCATTGGTGGCCGCCATCTTTCCTCAATCAACACATCCAAAAACCCTTTTTGCCCAGTTTACCCGAACGAACCACGGCTTGTAGGAATGTCTTGGAAACGGGTTTTTATTGCCTGGAGTTGCCAAGCAAAAGAGTCTTTTTTACACTTCTACATATGTTTTGCGCGAGCCAATTGATGTTGTCGAAAATGAAGAAAGTATTCGCTGGATAGAAAATTTATTCGATTGACTTTCCCAGGAAAGAGACATGTGAAAAAGGACATGTCAGAGAGAAAGAACGACCAGCCAACGCCACACCAGATGCATGTATACCACCATAGCCGACCGAAAACCAAAAGCAGAAGAGAGTGTGAAAATGAGGCAAAGATGTCAAGATAGACGAAAGTGAAGACTCAGGAAAGAGGTAACAATGAGCAATGAAGAAACGGCTCAGCAGATTATCAATCGTAGAGTTTCTTCTATCCCTCTACCTGTATACCAACGGGCGAATCCCATAACCTGCGAGCGACGTCTGCAGGGTTCTCGCGCTCGGGACGGGAGTGTTGCTCTTCATGCTCGTCGTCGTCATTGTCGCCTTCGGTCTCGCCCATGTGGAAGCTGACACGAGACTTTCTGCCTGCGGTCAGATGCTCTGGGCCTGCGACAACAGTAGAATCGCTCTTCCTACTAGCAATAGACGCAGCATTAGAAGGTCCTCTTCTATGGCCGTTAACACCACCATTAGTGTGTTGTGGTGCTGCGCCTGCTTTTGGCTTGGCTGGTCGCCCAGGTAAAGAGCCTCCATTCATCTTCCGTAGTCGTTCGAGGCCTGCTTCGAGTGGGTTTTGGAAGCGACGTACGACGGCCCACTCCTTGTCAACAAACTCAAACTGTTTGCCGGCATGCGGGGTGCGCATGGCTTGGGCACGGCCTGTGGGCAACAGACCAGGTAGGTGGGGCTGTGAGCTGGCTTCAATGTTGGAGAGACCACGTTGTAGCCATAGTTTCTGTTGTGTTCTGCTTTGGTTTAGAGTCGGGTCTGGGGTGACGGCACCAGAGTCGGACGGTGTCGGCGGTTGTTTTTGTGAGGCAAAGTTGGGAGTGGATTGATTACGATAGAGGTCAGATTGCTCTCTGCGTGTCTGGGCCTGTGATACGGTACGAGAGTGACCTTTGGCGCCCTGGATGAAGCCCGACAGTTCTGCTGGTGTCCCATCCTTACTGTTGATGCCATCGTTTGTGATGAAGCGTGAGACGACTGGTGTGTTGGATCCACCTGTAACAGACAAGCCAGCATTCGAGGTTGACAAGTTCTTCGGATCGCTAGCATTTGGGTTTGCCAAAGCTGAAACGGACGAGACCCTCGGCGGCGCAGCATTCACGGCAGAATTTCTTTCGAGTAGACGACGAGCTATGGCATCAGCATCGGGCATGTGCTGTTGCGCGACCTGGGCATTGTATGAAGAGGTTGGAGGTTGCTGTTGTTGTTGGTATTGCTGTGGTGCAGAGGTAGGAGCAGCTTGAGGAGCAGCGAAATCTTTGGTCCGAATGCTGAGGGAGACAGGAGCTTTGGTAGATTTTGGCGGACTACGCGAGCCAACAGTATCGCTCCCCGAAGAGTCTGCCGCAGCTTCTTCGTCTGCGAGCTGGCGAGCGTAGGGATTCAATTTTGGATCCAGGACGACCGAGTTCTGGCGCGTGTTGTTCCGTGTGTTATCGCGTGTGGTACTGGGTGAAGCTGATGCGCTCTCTTCTGTCCATTGATCATCGACACCTTCCATCTCTTCAGCATCGTCGTCGTCGTCGTCATCGTCGCCTACGTCGAAAGATACTTTGCCAGCTTTCGGCGCAGGACTTTTGGATCGCTTATATGGTTGTGTGTGAGCGCGTCGAATATCGGGTCGTTGGTGTTGGGTCGTATTGCGGCCATGTGCAGTAGGTTTTCCAGCAGCAGCAGCACGAGACAATTGGCCACTGGAGAGGTTTTTCTTGAGACCAGCATGTGAGTGGTTGCGTGGAAGGTGGACGCTTGTGTTGTTGCGCCTCATGTTGGGCCTGGATGGACTAGGCGGCACAAGAGTGGATTGGGAGGCTACCGAGGCCTGTTGTTTCGCCTTTGGGGTCGGAGGCTCGTCGTCGTCGTGCTGGCGCGAATCGTGTTGAGCGATCTTGATCTTGCTTAGAGAACGATGGAAGCTGGGATTGCGCGATCCCATGCGGTTGTGATGGCTAACGACATGTCGCTGGGGCTTGTGGTGTGCAGGTTTGTGATGGCCCTTGGTGGTCGAGTCGCTCGGGGACTGGGAAACATGCGACGATGTGCTCGAGTGTCGATTGCCTAGAGGAGGCCGTCTCGGAGGCAGTGGGCTGCCCGGGGCGTCATCACCAGCTGCCATGGTATTGGAGACTGCGGCACGAGTACGGTCGACAAGGTACCTGGTTGTTGATTGCTCGGGGTCTGGCTACCAATGGCGGCATGCAGTGCGACTCGGTTCAGCGTTATGCGTTGGTTATGACGGCGTGGACGACGAGGCCACCCCTCAGCAACGAGAAAACAAGGTCCGGGGTTGCCCGCGTCATTTTCTGTCAAAGGTCATCAATTCGAGTCAACCATCTTCGAACGAGTCAAGGCCATCTCCCGACTATCTTCGACCTTTCACGATCTCATGAATGCACATGTTAATATAGCATGCGCCTTTGTTGAAGTACATAGTCTGATCATCCATGTCACCATCTCCGACAGCCCGGTTCATCCAACGCCATGCTCACGCTGACATGTGAAGTCCACCCCAACCACTATGGTCTGCATACCATCTGTCTCATCTCAAGACAACACCTGACTTCACCGATACACATTGCTCCCTTGCAACTCCCCGATATATGCTGGTACCTCCATTTCTGCTGGTCCTGTCTTGTCACCATTCTTTTTCGCCGCTTCAGACGCTGCAATCTCATAAAGCGGCTCACTTGCACATTCGCTGACTGTACCTGTGCCTTGTCCCAAAAATCGGTCTTTTTCCTCTTTTTCCACCTTCTCCTGTTCATGTCCACCCCAATGCACAGTCTGCTGCTTGCTGGACTTGCGTCGACGATACAAGACAAAACCTGCAATCACGCACAGCACAACACCAGCCACTGCTCCCACTACGATGCCAGCGATCGCACCTCCGCTCAATCCGTTGGAATCTTTCGCCCGCGTACTACCTGTTCCAACGTAGTCCGGAAGTGCTTTCAACTGACCAGTCCACGTCTCATTCCAGTCTGGCGGGTTAGCCATAGCCGTCAATCTTGTGTCTGTAGAAGCAAGTTGAGTGATAGCCTCAGCCATCACGCTCGGTCCCGGCGCTTGAGCTAAGAATGTCTTGTTCGTTTGACCTTGCTGTCCCAGGAACGCTGCTTGTAGAAAAGCGCGTCCAAGGTGGTAAAGCGAACCATCAGGTGGTGTGTACGAGACACAAGGAAAATACTGCATTGGTGTGCTGCTGATAGGGTAATCCAGTGTCAGGTTCAGGAGTGCGAAAGGTACTGAAATATTCTCAATACCAGTATCGGTATTGAATGAAAACTTCAGAGCTGACGGCGACGACACGATCTCTGCGAACCTTGTGTCCGTCGTCTCCCAGATGTAGTGTCCAAGGGCTTCGTCGTAGTCCACGGGAAGGAATGAAGCTATCATTGAGCATGTGCTTCCCGGAAGGTATATATAGGGCACACCAGGATTGGGCAACACCGTCAGAGAGTTGCTGCTAGTGTTGGCGTCATCAATATGCAAGAGGTGTTCAGAGTCGTTCTTCGAGGTGTTCAGAAAAGGCCAGCCTCCAGACGCAACTTCTAGGCTTAGCTCGGCGAGCGAGAAGTCGTTCGTGTCCGAAACGATCGGCGTGCTGATGCACCGGGATCTATCGTAACCACCTAGGACAAGGCTACCGGGGATCCAAGGCCAGACAGAGCCTACGTGTAGGCCGAAAGAGACCGATGGAATGTTTTTAGTCTGGAAAGCACGATACAGAAATCGATAGTACGAAACATCCGAACCATTTCCAGTGGTCCAGTTCACGTTATCCAGTCCGGCATCTAACGACAACTGTAGGCAGAGGGTCAGGACATATAAAGTCATCTCCATGACTGGTAAACTCACCATGCCAACGTCCAGTGTGTAGGAAGTATTGGGCTGCGATTCTGTGACGGTAAAGTTGGAAGTCATGCTGACAGCCACACCATCAAGCGATGCTGGTCCAAAGTTGATTCGATCAGTGCCCAAAAATCCAGACCCTTCGAGCATGAGAGGGTCTGCTGCAGCATCCCATTTTGAAGCATCTGGTATGGATATGTTGACCCAGTCGAAGATCGAATCCGAAGCGCTCCGTGTCCACATGTTTGGTCGCTGTGGCTCGCAAGCGGAATTCTGCGTGTTGCAAGCACTGGCTTGTATGAACAAGCTCGTCTGCGTAAGGGATGGGAAGAAGGTGACATTCTAGTATGGTTACATTAAAATCTGCTCGCTCTGGTTGAGCATGGACAACGGAACTCACTTGCTCTGGAGAGTCCACTGCCATTGTAATGGCATTCCATGGTCCTACACAGAGAGTTATTGAAATCACTCGACGATTGATGTGATGAGTGTACCATCGGGACCAGCTAGAACATGTCAGCCGATGAAAGCCTCTCTCTCAAAATCATCTCACCATTTGCAGTGTAATTCAAGACCCAAGGATTCGCATTTGAGTTGATTTGGCTCTGTGCAAGCGTTGAACGGCAGACTAGAGCCCACGTCCAGATAATGGAGGAAAGCCAGGAGGCCTGTTTTCGCTCGACTGCGAGGATTGACAGTGTCGAAATCATGGCTGTATGTGGATTGTGAGACCTGTAGTGACTAGACAGATGTATTAATCCTTGTTTCGGAGTTAAGGCTTCATATCAGTAGCTGATGAGTGTTTCACGAGCACAGGAGAAGCGCAGAGTGCACAACAGCAAGGAACGGGTCCTGAGGGGCACAACTTGATATCTGACAACAGCTCGGACCACCGGTGAGTTACGATGTTATACGAAAGAATCCAGCAGGCGCCTATATTTATCGCATGTACTAATGCAGCCTGCTGCCGTGGCGTAGCCTGCAAGTAGATTTAGTAAGCTTCAACGCTGCAAGGCTGCGCCGATCACCACTCTTGAGCCGTAGATGTTCAACTATCCCAATCCTTCGATGTGAGCAATATGAATCGGTCCAGTCAGGTGGGTTTTGAAAAATTGCTTGGCGAAGAATGGTGAGGATCCATACCACATTGAGCAGGTGGACGTTCCTGCAGTGCTGGCCATCGTACAGGGTGTTCTCACATCCGTTGGAGCGCGCACATCAGTGCGTCTGCATATTCAAGGATTACAGTGAATCGCAGGTATTACCAAAGTCAAAATAGGCAGTCTGCAAGCTGCACACTATCCAACGGACGCAGACACACCCTGTACATGCTAGTTTCAGAACTGCAGCTGTCCTCTAAGATCTGCCGCCAGATCCTTGAAAACCTGCGCTCGCAAGCTATCTGGTTCAGCGACCACTGTGGGTTTACCGCGATCTGCATCTTCACAGATGCTAGGATGAAGAGGTATATCGGCGAGAAGCTTGATGTTCATCTCATCGCACTTCTTGATGACACCTTCGCGACCGAAAATGGAATGTGTGGTAGAGCAGTTCGGACATGTGAATGCGGACATGTTCTGGACCATACCAAGAATCTGTACACGATGTCAGCTGGAGTATCAGGCAAAACAAACATTAGATGTCGTACCGGCACTTTGACTTTTCGGAACATCTCAACACCGCGGACCGCATCCTTGAGTGCAACATCCTGTGGTGTAGATACGATGACCGCCCCTAGAACTTGTCAGCATGTCGGAAATATGGTTAGCTACGCGCCACTTCATACCGTCAAGTTCAATTTGTTGCGTTATAGTCAGCTGAACGTCGCCGGTACCTGGCGGAAGATCAAGGACGAGGACATCGAGTCCACCCCACTCGACTTCATGCAACAGTTGTTGAAGCGCCTTCATAACCATGAGACCCCTCCATACGATTGCTGATGTTTCCGGCACAAGATACCCCATGGACATAGACTTCAATCCATAATTCGTGAGCGGTATTAATTGGTTATCTGTGTCACATATCAGAAGTGGTCTTCGAATGCTTCGTATTGGAGAGGAATACTGGCTGATAGTCTCGGTTCATTTCCTTCAAGATCAAGTAAAGTCGGGATTGAAGGGCCGAAAATGTCGGTATCAAGGACACCACTTCTCAAACCGCTTCTTGCAAATGCTAGAGCAAGGTTTACTGTTTCCTTTTAGCCCGAAGATCGAGTTAATCAGACGCACAAGTACAAACCCGACACGGTTGATTTACCCACACCACCTTTGGCCGAAGATACTGCAATGACTTTCTTGACATCTTTTATGGGTCGCTTTTCTGGTAGACCTCTCTGCATGCGAGCTCTCAAATTCGGCGGCGTGCCAGATCTAGGCAGACCCTGTCATATTTCAGATCAAGTCAACGGAACACCAGCTTCAACCACGACATACCAATGGGTTCTCATGCTGCAAAGTCCTCAGACATGAGAATAATCGTTTCTGCATTTTTGTAGTATGTCAATGATGACCGCCGTCTCGAGAAGCAGCGCTGAAAGACGTCATGAACAATGGGGAATCTTCGGCATCGGCTGGGTTGCGGCTTCCCTCCGAGGGCGTCTTGCATTGAGACGCGTCAAGATCCAAGGAGACAACACGTCCCGCCGGTTTCGCATGGCCGCTTGATCGCTGCAGAGAACCACCATTGTCGCTTGTTCTGTTTGTTCCCTTTTTTGATGCGAGACGGGAGACTCCATTATTCTTAACCCACATGTCGTTGTTTGCGCAAGTGATGCTGCATATAACGAGTCGATCCCGCGACAATGGAGACAGATTGGGATGAGGTAAGGCGTCGCCCAACAGCTCCCACGCGACTCTGCATCCCTCGGACAGTTGCGTTTTCAAAAGATTGTCATGTTCATTTGTTTTTCAGGTCGCTCGCGTAGTGCTTCCTCCGCCTAGTCCAAATGCTCTGAATACATCCATCAGCACTTTTGCTTTTGACTCTATGCAAGAGCTGCTTTGGGCTGCAAACGAATTTGTGAGCTCATATTTCACCCAGCTCATAAAGTCTAGTCCCGCTCATCTCGATATATCAGGGTCGAATAACATCATTTTACGGACCAGAGTTGCAAAGATATACTTCCTACCGAGGCCATGCACCTTCCGAAGGACCCGTCAAGCAGATGCTCATGTGCGACCGCGGTGTCATATCAATCACAGCAAAAAGTGTACATATGGCATCGCGGAAAGGAGTGACACAATGGCACTTCAAGTAAGTCCTGCAAGAACCTGAAACACTCCAACAAGATCTGATACTGTTGCAGTCAAGATGACATGAAAGATTTGCGCTGCATGGCATTCACCTCAAAAGGTGTTCATGAAGTCCTAGTCGCTGGTTGCCAGGAGACGATGTACAAGATTGACGTCGATAAGGGAGTTATCACCTCCACAGTATGTTCGCATTCTATGAGCTCAATGGACTCGACTGACCAGATTACAGCTCAAAGCAGATGCGCCATATACCATGATGAAACGTGGTGGCCAGTATATCTGTGCTGGTACAGCTGATGGTTACGTCCACTTCCTGGATCTGATCAACTACAAAGTCGCTAGGACCTGGAAAGCGCATTCGGCATTCATCAACGATATGGACGCTAGATCGGATGTTCTTGTTACTTGTGGATGGTCTTCAAGGCCACAGCATGGGTACATGTTGGACCACCTGGCCAATGTCTTTGATCTAAAAACTCTCATGCCTCTACCACCAGTACCATTTCCCCCAGGCGCCGCCTTTGTCAGGATGCACCCCAAGATGTCAACAACCTGCATGGTTGCATCCCAAGGTGGACTCATTTACGCCATCGACATTATGAACCCGGATGCGCCTAGCATGCGGCATGCAAACGTCTTTGATACCCATATCACATCTTTAGACATAGCACCCTCAGGAGATGCTCTGGTTCTTACTGATGCACAATGCGCTATGCATCTTTGGGGCTCTCCTAACAAGATTCAGTTTACCGAATACGGCAGCCCGACTGAGTTTGCGGATCAACCTGTACCGACCCCACCCATGGACTGGTCACCGGACATGTGAGTAATACTTGAAGATTTGAGGAACACGCGCTGATCAGTACCAGCCCCTTGAATTTGATCGGTATGCCATACTATAGAGAAGTTTTGCTCTCCGCTTGGCCTAGTCATCTGATATCCGAGGTTGGAGCACCGCCGAGCAAGATTGATGCCGGCATACTCGCCTCCTTGAAGCGATCAGATATCGGAGGCTATGCATCGTTCGCGCGTAAGACACGCAGGTACCAATTCGAGGATACCAGAGCCGTCCAAAGAGCGCACGACACACTTGCGGCACCTCGTTTCCTTAGCGAACGACAGAAGGATGAACCTCAAGGGCATGAAGGCGGAAGACGCATGTCGGATGCACTCGAGGCATTGGGTGACTTGGCTCTTGGTGGCGCAACCAGAAGAGACGTTCCAGTCATGTATCGAAACGTCGAGATCAAATATAGTAAATTTGGTGTAGACGATTTCGACTTTGAGTTAGTTATTTAATGCTGCATTGGCCCATCTTTTACTAACACGATGCAGGTACTACAACAAGACGAAGTACTCTGGACTGGAGACTCATATCGCCAACTCATACACAAATCCGCTTTTGCAGCTTCTGCGCTTCACACCAACAATACGCAATCTAGCACTTCATCACACGGCTACTTCATGTCTGTATGACAACTGTCTGCTCTGCGAGATGGGCTTCTTGACGGACATGTTGGAAAAGGCTGCTGGTATGAACTGCCAAGCTAGTAACTTTCTCAAAGTGTTTAGCAGCTTGTCAGATGCATCGACTCTAGGCTTGCTCGAACAGTTTGCGGCTGCGAACAATCCGCTTTCCGTCACAATACAAGCAGCAAACAGATTCTTGCTCAAGACATTCTGCGATAGCTTCCGGCAGCTACCTCCGCACAACAGGCACATGGAACAATCTCTAACGACAGGCGCATTGCTAGCAATAAGATGCGGGCATTGCGCCAACGAAATGCTCAAGCCGGGCGAAACACTTGTCCACGATTTGGTATACCCACCGAAACCACTAAAACATCACCCACGCATGGCTCCACCAAGACCAGCATTTTCTCAAGTCCTCAAAGCGAGTGTTGAACGTCAAGATCAGACTCGAGGTTGGTGTGACCGCTGCAAGCGATACCAACAACTCAGCACCCGCAAGACAATTCAGAGCATCCCCAAAGTTCTGATGGTCAACACAGCCATTCATTCGCCAGACCACAAGCAATTATGGTCAACACCTGGATGGCTGCCTCAGGAGATTGGTGTCGTAGTTCAGAACGGACAATTCTTCTGCTATGAGGGCTCCGATCTTAAGTATCATCTCCAGCGCGGTTTCTATGATATTATGGTCTACGAGCTTGTTGGCATGGTCGTTGACATCAACAGCGCGGATAACCAAAAGTCTCATCTGGTGTCATTGATCAACGTCGCACCGTCTTCGCCCGATCCGGCAGATCAAGACCAGTGGCACTTGTTTAATGATTTCCTCGTCAGATCTACGACTTCCGAAGAAGCCCTCAGATTCGACATGAATTGGAAACTGCCTTCCATCCTCACATATCAAGCCAAGTCGGCATCTCATGTCATTGATGATTCTTGGAAAGAAAACCTCGACCCATCTCTACTTTACTATCTGCCGAGAGGACCGCACAAATCACCCGACCCAACAGTACTGCGCAATCTCAATCCTACCACGGAGCTTCCTCGAGCGGGCATGCCCTGTGCTATCGACGCTGAGTTTGTTGCTCTTTCAAAGGCCGAGATTGATATTAAAGCAGATGGCACGCGCGAAACGGTGCGGCCTCCTCGACTTGGCCTTGCGCGTGTATCGGTGTTGCGAGGCGCAGGTCCCTACGAGGGCCTTCCATTCATCGACGACTACATCGCTAGTTCGGAGCCTGTGGTTGACTATCTGACTGCGTATTCAGGCATCAGTCCCGGTGATCTCGACCGTGCTGTCAGCAAGCATAATTTGGTCAATCTGAAGGTGGCCTACAA
Source organism: Aureobasidium sp. EXF-12298 (assembly GCA_024195555.1). Taxonomy (NCBI): domain Eukaryota; kingdom Fungi; phylum Ascomycota; class Dothideomycetes; order Dothideales; family Saccotheciaceae; genus Aureobasidium; species Aureobasidium sp. EXF-12298. Next base: position 37,369 of record SWBJ01000245.1, on the reverse strand, counting down.
AAAGTTATGGCTGCTGCTTAATCTGGGTGTCGTGTTCGTCGGCCATGGCTTGCCGAAAGATTTCCGTATCATCAACATCCATGTACCTCGAGCCCAAGTCGTTGACACGGTCGACCTCTTCTCGCACCGTCTACGCAGTCAACGTCGTCTCTCACTACGTTTCTTGGCTTGGTATCTGCTGAAAGAAGAGATTCAACAGGACACTGACAAGGGACATGACAGTGTTGAAGACGCTCTCACAGCACTCAAGCTCTGGCGCAAGTACCAGGAATTCATGGATGCTGGTATCATCGAAAGCATGCTCGACGATATCTTCGACCGCGGCCGAGAAACAAACTTCAAGCCCCCATCAGTCTACAAAACAGAAAGGGAAAATGGAGAATGGAGACCTGAAACTCCAGGACATATGAGCGTGCCAGGTACACCAGCTAGAAAGACGGTGGGACTTGCACTCCTCGGGGGCTCCAACCAGACTCCGCCTGTCAAGAAGGACATCTTCGGAAGCCCGATCAGGTAGAGATGTCTGTTGAAATGTAAATAGACCATCATTGTTAGCTTGTCTTTTGATCCAGATGAAAATCACATTCTATGCCAAGATGTTGCAGTAGTTTAATGACAAAGCTGCTCCTTCGTGCGTTTCGATTGTGGATCTGATAGGATCTTGTGACGTAGTATCCATCAAACATCAACCAACCTGAGACCACCATTGCATCCTAGAAGTATCAACACCTTGCAACATGAATCCTATCGACACCTATCCCCTAACCCCCAGCCTCGCCCACGAATGGGACGACGAAGCAGACTGCAAAAACAAAGCCAGCATTCTCTCCTTCCTGACCCACACGACGGCCTCGGCCCACAAAGTAGCGCACGAGATATCTTTCACCGTTGAGCCCGAACACAACATCGGCGGTTTCCGCGATGAAGTAGAAGATATCTGTATCTATATCAGCAAACACCTTCCAGCCAATCACGAATCACAGGACAGACTTGTTGAGATAGTGGAAGCAATCAGAGAACTTCCGCAAAATGCTGGTCAACCTCAGTGGCAGTATATCTTCCAAGATGGGTGTTCTATGTTGATAGAGGCGGAAGGTAAGGATACTTTTTCATGAAAAGCTGATCCATCACCCATCGATGGTTTTACACAACATGGCTGACAAGAATTCCTCCTCAATTACAGAAGCTCAGGATCTCTGTCGTCTACACACAGACACACCAGAAAACAAAGTCAAACGCAGATACCTGCGTAACTTGTACGCTTTTATGGCTCGACTGACCCGTAATGGAGTCAGTGATTGCTCGTATCAGGCTCTGCAAGCCATCACACAGGCTTTGGAAAGAGCAGATCCACCTATCACTACTCGTACAATGGACATGTTGATCGTGTATGACTGGGTGCGGTTGGCTGCCAAGCAGCTCACGGAAGCAGAGCTCAGGGATACTCGGGTTGGAGGTGAACTTTGGGGTGTTGGGGAGAAGCCGGGGTTTTCGAAGGAGAGATGGGAGTTTTGGTTGAAGAGACTTGGAGATATTGAAGAAGATGGAGGATATGGATTTGAAGCTAATGAGATGGCTGGAAAAGCGAGGAGGATCCTAGAGCAGATAATGGAAGGGTAGATGAATCATAGCATGATAGCAGGGTCGCTACCGCAACAATGCATCTCGAGGCATTTTTGCTCCAATGCTACGGGTTTCACTGACCGAGTAAACAATTTACTTGATGGTGAAAACCAAGTTTATGTCTTGCATACGTAAAAGAAAGTGCCTGACCGTCTTGGTTGGCATGATTGCAATTTGAATTACCTGCCTGGAGCTTGGGCAACAACTTCCACTCGCGCCTTTCTACTCGACATCTATCAACAACCAACCACATCCACAACTTCCGAGACAACACAAACTCGAAACGCCCATTCCAAAAACACACCAAAAAAAAAGTCTTTAGCAATACCCATCAACTGCTAGGAGAAAATCTAAAACCCAAACACCCACTCTCAGATACGCAAACTCGCACACCGCAAACATGGCTTCCTCACCATCAGTACCAGACACCACCGCGACAGAATCAGAAGCAGAAGCAACACTAGCATCAGATGAATCTCTCCAAACCGACATGCCCATGACAATGGCTGCATCAGTAGTACTGGATCATCTACCCCGCGATGCGCACACCGCACTCTCCAAAGCAGGACTCTTGGACAAGGACAAGAGTAAGACATTGATCAAGTCTATCCCTATACTAACCTCTTCCACCTTCAACTATTCTCATCCATCCATCTTACTGCTTTATTGCCCTACTCCATCTTTATCAAGGTCCTGACGAAAAACGCAAAACAGTAATGCTCCACTTCCGCCCCGGGCCCTCCACCCCTCCCCTCCGCAGCGGCCAAAAGTACAAAATGTCTTCGTCCCTACATTTCGACGCGGTAGTAAAGTTCTTACGCAAGAAACTGGCACTGCAACCGCATGAAAGCGTGTTTTGTTATGTGAATCAGGTGTTTGCGCCTGGTCTTGATGAAGGCGTGGGGAATCTGTGGAGGTGCTTCAAGACGGGCGAGGAGTTGGTGATTACTTATTGTGTTGCGCAGAGTTTTGGCTGAAGGTGGGAAACGAGAAAAAGAGACTTCGTTGGGCAATATGATTTGGGTATGCGAGTGGGCGCTTAAGCAATGGAGTTTTTGGTGTGGGTAGCATGCGGTTCGGGTCATGAACAGATTGTGGGAACTGAAAGCAAGGAAGAGAGACGTCAAATGAGAGAGCGCCATAAGCGCGTGGATACAGAGGTCCTAAATATTATCCCGACTTCAAATAATGTACATCGCCAATGAGGGTATATACGCAACAACACAAATCCGCACTGAACGCCACACGAGACATGTCCTAGTTCTCAACCTCCTCCTTTTCCTCACCAACCAACTTTTTGAACTCGGCAAGCTCTGCCTGAGGCATGGGGTATGTATGTTCAACAGCAGGATATGCTCGACTCTTGACCTCCTCTTTGTACTGCTGAATCGCCCTTGACGACTCACCCCAGACATCTCCGTACTTCTTGACGAACTTGGGCAGGAAGCGGCCAGGAGGGAAGTTGCCTAGCATGTCTACTTGAACAAGGACCTGACCTGAGCAGCCGTTTCCAGCGCCAATGCCGATGGTAGGGACGCGAAGCTTTTTTGTGACCAAAGTTGCAATCTCGGCTGGTACGGCTTCAACGACCATTGCAAAAGCACCCGCCTCTTGTACTGCCAATGCGTCTTGTAGCAACTTGATGGCGCTCGCTGTTGTTTTGCCTTGTACTCTAAAGCCACCAAGAGAGTTTTGTCGTTGGGGAGTAAGGCCAACGTGAGCGAGGACAGGGATGCCGGCGGATGTGATCTTCTTGATGGTAGGAGCCATCTCAGCGCCGCCTTCGAGCTTGATACCGTGGACGCGGCCAGTCTTGACCATGGTGATTGCGGATTGAAGGGCTTGGTCGGGTGAAATCTCGTAGGTACCCATGGGTAGGTCGCCAACCTGTTTTGGTTCAGTCAGTGGCAGAAGTAGAAGATTGGATGCAGGAGAGCATACGATAAAGGCAGATCTGGCACCCCTGGCAACGCTACGACAGTGTAGAAGCATCTCTTCCATGAGAACTTCGCTGGTGTCGTCCATGCCGAGGGCAACCATAGCGAGAGAGTCGCCGACTAGGACTATGTCAATGCCTGCCTGGTCGGCTACGTGCGCCGAAGGGAAATCGTGGGCGGTAATGACAGTGATGGGCTCGTTCTTGCGGTACAGCGACATGATTGTTGGTAGCGTGACCTTCTTGCGTGCCGGCGACGATGAGCTGCCGAGAGGAGAGTGTGACGACTGGCGGATGCATTGGATGGGTTGGAGCAGCCTTGTCGGGGCTGCCGGGCGCATCATTGGACGAGCGACTGGTCGCACGACACGAAGCATGCTGGCGGTGATAGACATGGTATTGCCGTTGGTATTGTGGTTAGGTCGCAACGACAGCCAGGTTGGAAGGATGGGAGTTGACAAGCGCTGGAAAGTCAAGACAAAGAGAAAGAAAGGAAAGGTCGAGTCGTCTGGACGCTCATCTCACAGGCATCCCTTTTTGATTAACAATTGGCATACTGGAATATTCATGCGAGGCCGTGAGAACATCCAAGTCTCGGTCTCGGGCCATCTTTTTCACATCAACAGATGGTCCAACCCCGGCCGAGGCTCGTGCCCGGACCCCGCCAACCGAGGGGCATCCGGCAACAACCTCCGCCCGACCTCCAACCTCTTTCCCGCTCTGACCTCCAACCATGAACATATCAATACTTCATCAGCCACTCGAGCTTGCGAATCTCGCCCTCAGCCTTCTTGTTCTCTTCCTCCCAACGAGCAATGCTCTCAGTAAGCCAATCGTGCCCGTCACAGTAGATCGCTCCAACACGCTGGTCAATCTCTCCAGACTTGGGCTCCTCCATCGACTCGACGGCTTTGTGGTAGAGCTGGTACTTCTCGAACTGGCGCTTCTTGCACTCATTGGCCTTTTCCATGTCGACCTTGCGCTGTTCGATCTGCGCTTTGATCCGTCGTGTGTGTCAGTTCGAGTCCTGTATGCTGTGACATCAAAAGTCCTACCAGATTGATCGAACTCTGCACAGAATCGTTGATCTCCTTCTCAAGTCCAGTAACGATCGACTCCATCTTCTTGCTGACCTTCTCGAGTGTCTTCTTGGTATGCTCGAGATAGCCTTTGGCTGTGCCTAAGTTCTTTTCGAGTTTTTGTGCCAGACTTTGTAGCTTTGTCTAAGATGCGACGAACGTCCTGCATGCTTGCTTCTTGTTAGCATACTGTGGTACACTCATGTGAACAATGCTCACTCTCTGGTTGGTGAAAGTTGTGAGTGTTGTGGTTGCACAAGAGGAGAGGAAGCGGTGCTCTCTTAGTGCCTCTTGTGATCGAGAGTCTTGCGAGTGTAAGAGTGAGATTCAAGAGACTAAGTTTGCTCCCTGCTTTATCATACTTTGAACAACAACAACACGCGGAAATTTGATTGTGGAAGAGATAAGAATTGAATGAAAGATTCTTTTCCTCGAGCTTCGAGATTGTCCCAAACCTCAGAGGCAATTCGAAGCTGTGCTCATTGATGTATCTTTACCGCGCCTGTCTACACTTTTGAAATGCCGCTCTGCTTTGCCAGCTTTCATTCCTCGTTCTCCTGCTTCAGCTGTTCCTCTAGCTACCTGATTCGCTTCGCATGTTCCCCGATCTCGCGCTTGAGGAAGTTGATGGAACCACGGACAGGTGTGCAGCATGGGTATAAGATGCGATACTCCAAAGGACCTGGATCACTCGCCCGGGTGTTGACATAGTCGCCATTTCCAGTCTCTTGCTTGCGTTTGAGTTCATACAAAGCTTCCGCCGAGACTATCCATGTTTGGAAGTCGCTCCACCACTGTTCAAGTCCTTCAGAACGACGTCTGTAGAGCTCAACGGTTTCCTTTCGCTGCCGATGTGTCAGTAAAGCCGCGACGAAGACTTTCTTCAGCACTCATACGCATTTGATCTCTGTTTCGATGGTGGCCCTCATAACAGCGGCCTTGACAAGAGCCTCTGCGGCTTGTTGGACTGCGGCATTGAATTGATCCATTCTGTGGAGCGGTCAAAAATCTGTCAGCTGTTAAAGTCACAGCACATACCTGGCAGGCGAAGGTAAATGATTAAGAGATACGGACTTGGCAGAGTTGAGGGTGCATGGATCGTGAGAAGTGAGCGAGATTGGTTGGAGAGAAAATTATAAGCAGTATGAGTGAGGGAAAGGAAGAGCGAACTGTGCGGGAATTTGCAGTGAATTTCGAAGTAAGTGAGCCAGGTTCACTTCGTCGAGACTAAAAAAGAGAAGCATCATGGTGCATGCCATCACTGAGGGTTTCTAGAACATCGATTCTCATTTGAAGTTTGCAGTCTCATTGAGGGCTCACAGAACTACACGATGTCTTCTGTCTCTTTGAGTTCACTTCATGCAGAAGCATCCCTCAGCGTAGCCCCAACTTCCTGCATACGACCTTTGTACAACTGCTTGAGAAAGTCATCGTCTTTCATAAAGATATCTTGAACATTCCGCATGATCTCAATCATGGCTTTGTTCGGACCCGATGAGCCGCTCTCGTAAGTCTCCCACATTTTGACGACTTTGGCCCACTCCTCGTCGCGCTCGTCCATATGCTTGAGTAACTGCACAGAGTCAGCTTTGGAAGGCGCCGTCAAGCCAAAGAGACTTACCTGCAGGAAGTACCCCTTCATGGCATCTGAGAGCTGAAGGTTTTCCAATTCCTGGATGATACGCTGCATACCGATATCTGATGAATCGTGAGAAGACATTGTGGAGGACAAGACGCTCGTTTGAGGAATATAGAACTACTGAGATATGACTTCTTCTTGAGCCGCCATGAGCGGGTTCAGTGAGACAAAGCTCTTTGTTGCGGATGATAGACCGCATTGGGTTGCGAGATACAGCTTGATCGACCAATATGACACCCGTGGACAAAGCCCATAGCGATATACCAGAAGACTGAGACAAAGATCTGAGTCGTGGAAGCATCCTGGAATTTGTCTGTCAAGACGTTGTTGGTGTTGGCGTCAAGACGCGTAGCAATGATCTGCGGTAGGGCACCGGATCGGTTCAAAGCCACAACATCGATGCAATCTTTTGCATATTCATAGGTCTCAGACAAGGCTGCGAGGTCTCAATCTACCTCCTCTGTCTTCAAGCTTAAATCGACCAGGATGTCGGCCAACTCCTTTAACTGTTTGAGATTGGCGACAGCCATAATCTTTTCCGAAGTCCAGCGGGCGATATCCTCATGCAGCCTAAGAAACAGCTCTGAAGTACGCTGTATATCTTGTTCACGCTGTTCAATCTGGATTTCGACCTTGTCCGACGCTCAGCTTGGGCAACATAGTGGAAATGTCGTGATAGCTTACGTGTTTTATCTGATTCCTCGTGCGAGACAACCAGATTGAATACACTGCATCTCTGAAACCTTGAGATGCCGCTGCGTTTTGAATTTGTTGTTCAGTCGGTTCGTCAGATAAAGTTTGAGGAGCCTGGTTAGAGTCGAGCTTGGTGGACTCCTCAGGAGCAGTCTTCGGAGCCTCCATGCTGAACCACTATCAGTATGCTGGCGGCCTCAAGACACCCGATGACTTACATGGAACGCGAGAGATGGGGGTATGGACAGTCTGAGATTGAGGCCGAACAAGGTTTGCGGTTTCTGGGCGGCATGGTGATGAGAAAAAGACGGATAAAACATTTGGAAAAGCGGCATGTAACAGGTCTATAAGTAAGTGAAGTACAACAGCTGAAAGTAATGATACCTTGAGTATGACGGGAGCTCAGGCTCCTATGCAAACAAAGTATGCATGAGCCATGCAAACAGCTATCGTTTGAAGCATCAATCATTTAATCTAATGAATTGAAGAGGTCTAATTCAAACAAAAACTTGCCTCTATTACCATGAGTCATTTATGTTATTGGCCTCTTTACTTGTTATACTAAGCTATGTGATTAGATGATTGTTGCTCGCGAGCTCAGATAGGGGAAAGGAAGGAGGTGGACGCGAGTGGTTGAAGCAAAGATCTGCAATGCGCCTGCCCTTTTTTCGGCACGAAGCACCTGCAGCTCTTGATTGAGGAGGCTTGGCAAAGAGGGACTGAGGGGACATTCATATATTCACACGAATTGAGATCAAGCTGCTGTTTGAAGGATAAAGCTATGATCATGTAGCAATGTCAGCTATACCGCATGGCCGTCAACACTGATTGCATACTGAAATTTCACACGCCATGAAAGAACCTATGGATCTCAATGCAAGGCATATCAGTCTTTAATTGCGGCGCCTGAGCGATGATAGAGGATCAGTCACTATTCGCTGGCAGGCATTGCAGCTTGCAGATGCGCTTATCTCCTGCCCACATACAAAAGCGAGCTCGTCTCCATAGGCCCTCGAACCCCGGCTTTACATCCTCCACTACTCACAAGGAATCGCAATACAAGAGTCAGCATAACCTTGAAACATACCGTACGACCTGTTTACGAGTTTTGAAAAGCTGAATCGTCATCTTCCTCGTCTTCCATCTCTTCTTCCTCGTAATATTCGACATCGTCATCCATATCTTCATCAATCTCTTCATCTCCGTCTTCGACTTCTTCATCCTCTTCTAGAACTTCCACATCATCCTCTCCATCTTCCTCACCTCCCTATTCTTCTTCCATGTCCTCATCACTGTCTTCAGGTAACAAGAAATTATAATCCGGCTGTATGGTACTTCCATCATTGAGCGCTGCCCAACTCCACATATCCCTGTCCATTCCCATTCCCGGTCTTGAGAAACAGTCGAAAGCACGTGTCATCCAGTACTTCATATAGCCTCGTTTCTCTGCCTCTCCTTTGTACAAAGCTTCGATATGGTCTCGAATGAACAGAGACAAATGATCATGCATAGCATTCTGATCGATGTATGTATCGAGTCTGCCTGCGAGGAAATCCGCCCACATATCCAAAGCTTGTTCCAGAATTGCGTGCATGGGTTGAGAGATTCCCAATTCAGGAAGGATGTTGCGCTTGTTGTTTGGCTGCTTGGACCACATCCTGTCTCCGCGAGCATCCTTCCAGATGAAGATAGGCGTCAGACGTCTGCGATAGTATTGATGCATGCACCTCAACTTCTCAAAGGCACCCAGAAAAGCGGCAATGCTGTCCTCATCAATGCGAGGAAATGTGTCTTGAGCAGTGTCCTCAAAAGCCCAGTATAGAGGTATCTCAAAGATAATAGTTTGGTTACCTTCATCGCACCAAGAAGATCCAGGAGTGAGAAAGTATCTATTGATAAAGTTGTCCACGTTATTCCACGCAATATCCGATGGATTTTCCACACCTAATCTAGCAAGTTCTGGTGCGATGTTTCCGGTAAGGTGTGCCGGTGGGTCAAGGTAAGTCTCAGCAGGAATGATCAATGGAACGTTCTTCCAGAACAATTGGTATATCCTCGAGTTTTGGCCAACCTGCTCGATCCATGGCGGAGCATTGATGAGTCTTTCGATTGAGATATCCCTTGGTTTGTAGTTGGCAAAGATTCGTTCCAGATGTCGTTCTTCTATCTGATATGGTGGTGGCCCAAGCAATCTCAGGAGATTATCGTCAGCCTCATCCATGGCTAGATTCGTATAGTATTGAGATGGTGATATGCAAAGGTGTACCGATTCTTAGGTTCGAGGAGGATTGATAGGATGTTTATCATTTTCCAGAGTTATCATTCTCCTGTCAAAGGACAAAGAGCTCCAGGGATTCCACATGCGGCTTGAGCAGAGAGAATCTACCCACTTCCGGAGGACAAAGGCTGGAGCGTGACTCGGCTCCAGCTTGCAAAAGCCAGGTAAGTATTTGCCATGATGTTGTTAGGCGTTGAGTTGTGCGCTTCAAGTGGTATTCATGAGTGTGAGGAAGTAAAACAAAGCAGGGGGAAAATTGAAAGTATGTTGTTGGACAAAAAAAGAATCAATAAGGTCGATGTTTCCCATCTACTACTTCCCAATATTTGAAGGCAATAGACGTTGAAGGAAAAACAATGGGAACTCTCATATATCCAGAGCAAGAGCGATCAACAAAATCTCCATTTTGGGGACTGATCACACCTTCCTCAACCCTCTCTCAACCACCTCCTAACATCAGGATCTTGTCTCCTCGCTCGCCTCGACTCCTTGAACGCATCAAACATCATAAACTTCAACTGTCCTCTATCCAACATATTATCCCTTCCAAACGTCCTTAGCATCTTCCTTCTAGCATCATGAGCAATTTCCCATTTCAAAGGCAATATCGCATCGATATTTGGATAGATTCCCTCTTCGAGATCGTCGGTCAGTTGCTGTGACTCGCTGATGGCGTCTTTTATGATCTTTACCCATTGGTGGCCGAGTCTGGTGTCGCACTCGTATTGGCGCTTGGATTTGGCAACGTGAGTGTAGCGACCTTGACGAACATCTTTGAAGACAAAATGCAGCTCCAAACGGTCAAGGTGTTCTGGAGGGAAAGCGTCGACGACATCGAAGAGAAGGCGGATGTTCGGTGCCGAGACTCTTGGGGAAGTACATTCGCCTTCTGCTGCCGTTGCGTTGAAGTCCCACATGATGAAGACTTCATAGTGAACACAGGTTCGGGTGCCGTATGAGTGCACGAGATTGAGAAGATGACGCTCTCGTTGATTCTTGTAGGCGGCAATCTCATCTCTGGTAGGTATAGCGTTGCCTTCAGCTTCTCCTGGGCCATAATGTTGCACCTGTGCAGCTGATCTCCACTCCACCAGCCAAGCTTGAAACTCGTCGCTGTTGATGTCGTACTGTGGCATATCATTCCTCGGATCGAAAAAGTTGGTCACGAATATCTTAGCATTGAAATTCGCATTGATCCATGGCGTGGTTACATCACCAATGACAGGATCTCTCGGAGCAAGCAGTGTTCTTTCTCCTGGGATTACCAAGTCGACCATGGTCCAGTAGAACTCTATCCAATCTTCACCACCCTCGCGGATCACATCGGGTGTCAGATGGTTCTCGTGGTTGGTGATGTCAACTGTCTTGCATTTTTCGCCCAAGGACGGTCTGATTACGAGTGTTTCCTCTAGACAGTCGAGGCCAAGTTGGGTGTCGAGATCTAGTTCGGGGGTTGGAATTGGCGCGAAGTACAGAGGAGCATCGGGCGCGTCGTGAGGTTCGACTTCATCCTCCATGATTGGTATACGCGTGGGTGAGTAGCAAGATGTTGGGTCAAATGCAGTATAGAAAATTTTGAGCGAGGCCTGACTACGTTATGTCAATCAACAACATTTCTCTGTAACCGCCGCATCCGGCTGCGGCATTGTGGTTCCTAAGATAAAGACACATCAATACAAAGAGATGTCACGACGCTACACCGAAGTGGTCGTAACAAAAAGATCGTCATTGCTGCAAGCAGGATCCCTCATCTGGATTTGGCAAATGTGGAGCAATTCCTCGAGCTCGTCTAAAACAGCACTGATCGAGAAATCGACCTAATCGTCAATGGTAGATAATTGGGAGATGTAACATATACTATGTGTTGCAAAGGTGATGAATATGGTGTAAATGGCAGTAGATGCTATTTTTGAGCTCTCTCCTCATCTCTTAACATCATTGAAACGAGATTGCTCGAGTGATTCTGTAATAGCTCGGCACCATACTTTATGCAGGCTTGACTTACGATCTCTGCCTTTTGTCGCCTGGAGATCGCCGCGAGAGCATCGTGATGCTCACTAGTGCGAGAGACGAGAAGCAATCGCTGGCTCAACACCGACAATCGAAGCAGGGAAGAAAATAATTCCATATCGGCACCAGGGCGAAGCACATATAACCATTTGGCCAAAGTTCTTGTTTCAGCATCCACTTCATAATCGGAGCCAGCATAGCTGAGCTCTTCTGTCAGCATACGCTTTGTGCAATGAGCGATGAGGGTGACTGTGCAATTGACATGACAAGTTGCAATTTCATCTTGGGAACGATTGCTGGACAAGGCGCTGCCATAGCTCAGCAGTTCCGTGACGAAGAGGTAGTGAGCGGTGGGACAATAATGCCAGGCGTGATTGAGCCAACACGTGAGTTGGTCTTTTTGGTCAGTTGAAACACTGTTCTTCATTATTGGGTGTGTTGTATCTTCATTGTGGCAAGATATAGTATCAGGGATCGTTGGTGAGAAGCCTGCTTGTAGATCGTCAAGGAGGGGCAGTTGATGATTTTGACGGGAAAGAGTCGGTCGTTTTGTGATGTCGCTAGCACCTAGCGAGTATGAGGGCTGTCTTTTGCGACTCGTGGAGTCGGGAACACAGTCAACAATTCTGGTTGGTGTATTGACTCGAGTCGAGATGTTGTCATTGTCCAAAGCACGTTCGGCTGCAGAAGAGGCGGCCACCTGTACAGATGGGAAAGGACTGCTTGTCGCGACTGCTCTGATTTAAGCTGCCAAGCAATCTCGGATCTGAGGCAAAGGTGATTGACCGGGGAATCCAGACAAGAATGTGGCGGTGTAATCAGATGAGAGCGACGTTTCGGGTGTTGAAGGCGTAGGGTTGCGCACGCGAACAAATGCTCTATCTGTTCCAGGCAGAGCAGTTTCTGACTTATCAGCACGAAGCTGTTGGAAGTGGAGTTGTGAGACAGATTGGACAGGTGAGCTATGACTCGGAGGTGCTGTCGCTGGCAGTCCCTGCTCAGATACAGATCTAACGTTTCGGGGTGACGACAGCGATCCGCATGGAACTGGAGACGCAGGTACATGATTTTGCACGTTGTTTGGCTCATAAGGTGGAGGCGGTCGCGGATCGAAGGGAATATGCAAACATTTCTGATTCTTCTGGACTTCACTCTCTCTGCCCGAGGTATCCTTGTCTCCAGCTTCTAGCCACCCCTGGTCTGCCCACATGTTCTTGCATGCCGAGCGGCCTCCAGGATAAAAACCTTTGGTGTCAAGCGAAGGGGTGATGATAGGGTGTCCGTCCAGTAGCATGTTGGATACACGCTGGACAGCTACCTGCCTCGATTCATCTAGGTTGGTATAGATCTGAAACGAGGATGTTTCAGACAACGACTTGAGTTTACGAAGTAATATCATTGCTTGCGGCATGACATTCGACCTGCACTGGAATGCAGGCATTATGACATCGCTTGTGTGAGAGCCAAGGTCGAAAACCAAGTGCAAGAGCTTGCACTTTGCGGACTGAGTATCGCTGGCCACATCGAAGAGGTGTTGTGATAGCTTGTTGCCTAGATCGTTGTAGCCGACGACAGCAGTTCGCAGCTGCAAGGCGTTGGATGGAACAACCATGAACATGAGTCGGCCCTGACGGCGAGTCTTTTTTCTGACAGGCGACACTCGGATACGGATGGTCAAAGTCACGAACAGCTCATGGCTATCTTCATTTATCCCGACCCAGAGCCTGAGCAAGTCACCACAGCCGTTTCGATCTAATGGTTGGCCTAGAGAATCCAGACGCTCAGTCAAGTTGTCCTTGAACAGGGCGACGACGGGACAGTCTGCGATAAGCCACGATAAAGGTCTAGCTGTGCTGAGTTTGTCGGACAAGGCATCCATATCAGCTTGAGTGGCCATTTTCAGCGGGAATTATCTGAAAGGTCAGCAAACAGGTAAAAAAAGATTCAAAGGATACTCGTCTCCCGCATCTGTCAAGAAACAGAGATGCGTAACCCACCCACCCAGGCTTCGGTTGTGTTGAGCAGCCTTGGCTCTTTTTGTACAGCGGACGGGGCGAACAAGACGGACGGCAGCAGGCACTGCCACGAGTATGCGCACTGGTCGGGGGCCACGCTTGTAGACGTCCAAGGAACGGGATCACGTACACGACAGACTCTCTGACAAGACTGCAGCGACGTGTTCGGGTTCGGCTCGGACAGCAGACAAGGATGGCGCGCTCACGGTTGGGCGGTCACTGGTGGCAGGCTCGACTGTATCGCGTCTCTCGGCGGCTGGATGGCGGTGCTTCGTTGGAGATGAATGATATTGGGAAGTAACGACGGTCTAGTAGCGATGGGAGCTCGGGAGATGTCGAACAAGTGCTAAAGGTACAAGAGCGAGCAGTTTGCAGTCGTGCAAGTCGACGTCGTCGCGTGCTTGAGCTGTCGCATGTCGCCTGTTCACGTGACGCCAAGACCCATTCGGCCATTCGAGCCTTCCCTTGCTCGTTTCCTGCCATTTCATCTACTCGATAATGACAGTGTCCCTCTTTGTCTTTGCTGTTCAAAGCTTTGTTCCTGTTTTGCCTCGAACTGACTTTCTGAAATCGTCATCTGTCATTTCTATGGAAAAAATCGCTTCTTGTTCAGAGGCAAGAAAGGTATCCCCGGTTCGTTGCAATACAACACAACATCCGGATCCTGATTATAGTAACTCTGGTCCATCCCAAACGCCTCCAACATATGATGTTTGACAAATCCAGCTCGTCGTCCTGATCCACTATCCCACATGCGATCAAGCAATTCTGAGCATGCATCTGCCAACCAGACTCTGACTTTTTTGTACTTGGCAGCATCTGTTTTGTCAGAATCCATCGCATCCTGATGTTTCATGTACTTTCCCCATCTGTGTAGCGGCGAGACTGTAGACGGTGTGCTAAGACAACGATGATATTCCATCATGGCTGTTTGAAACAGATCCAGTATTTTGGCTTTCATAATTCGAAGTCGACCTTTGTTGTCTGGTGCAATCTCTTTCTTCGACGAGGGAGATTCATCGTACACCACTCTTATGTCCTTAAACAAGAACTTGAGCTGGATGCGACTCGGATGGCCACCCAAGACGTGCAGCAAATCGAAGAGTGACTCCACGTTTGGCAAAGAGATTTGGGGTAGGAACATAGGTACAAAGTCCCACCGAATCAATATTTCGTAGGTGATTTGCTTCGGTGGATCCAAAGTGTGAAGGCGAGCCATGTGTGAAGGGTTGAGAAGAACATTCCTGACAAACTTATGTGCGTTCATGGGTACAACAGCGTCGTGTGTGTTGTCAGTGGCATACACAAAGGGTGTAAGTCGCCAATAGTCGAACTCAGCATGCGGATCGGTATAGTACGCTGGCGCTACACAACTCTCCAGTCTGGTGATATCAATTGGTTCTGCATCGGCAAGCAGAAGTCGATATATCTTTTGCTTTACATCGTACGGAAGAGTGGATCTAATCCTAGCTTCTAACTCGAGCGTGCTGATTCTCTTGTTCAGATGTTCTTGTTGATCGAGCGTCAAAGTTGTGGGGTCCATCGCGGTCAGAAACTCAAATTCTTGTAGCGTTCCGATCATCTGCATATGATGCTTCTTGTCCGGTATATTCGGACCCATGGTGGGTATGTATGATATAGCGAGCTGGTTATGCTACAGGTGATCATGAAGCAGACCATGGTTTCGCTCTTACCCACGAGTATGGTATCTCGATAACAAAGGCATATCAGGATTCGGCCCTCAAAGGGTAAGCATTCGTTCGGAAAAAGATCTCTGGAAGTCCAGATCGACAAAGAAACAATACTCAATCCTTCTCTGGGCGTCGGAATATTCGATTTGATGTCATCTTGAGCATCTCGCAATGTCAACCGGCAGCTGTCACATAAATTCTAAGCATTTAGCTGCAACGGCTCTGCTTCTAGCCGAGAGTGCACTCTGGCTTTCGCTAAGCTTTGATAATTCCTTCCTCCAGGTATTCCAATGCTCAGCCATAGTACAGCTTATCCTCTGTTGTAGTCCACGATTCGAACCAGGAACTGGTCTCGAAAAGCTCCTAGTCTCCTCTGAACCCAGATCCTTTCTGAGCTGTATACCTGCACATTGGAGCCAAGCGTGCACCTCGAAGATCAACAAGTCAAGTCCTGGGCGCTTCGAACAGACTAGATTGAGCACTTCATATCCCCAGTCTGCAGGTATGTCTCCTATACCACGAAGATACATTCCGGCCTCTGCTGTTCCGATGGCTTCGAAGTGATGACATAGCTCAGCTCTCCTGGTAGTGGTCCAGCTCTCCTTCTCCCAAAGGTCCGAACCATGGAGATGTAGCCGATGAAGGTCGCTCCACATATGGCCAAAGTCCATAAGTTGTGACCAATCTATGCCAGTCGTCGATTGCAAGGTTTGTATGGCAGCCAAAAGATCGAGTATCTTCGCTTGGTCATTCGTCGATTCGACCAGTGCGTCGGACAACAACCCCCACAGTCGATACAGCTCCGATGAAGGGTTATCTTCTGCAAGAACAGGCGTTGTGATTCTATGTGCGGCTTCTTGTGTATTCAGAAGTCCAGACAAATAGTCGTCTAGAGCGTTTGCCTCTTCGTGGTGACAGCCATCGCCTGCTAGTAGAGCCTTTCTGTCCACTGCGACTTGTGATCGAATCCAGTCGGTTCGAGAGAGCATCTTGCTCAGTGAACGCAGCTCGGGGTCAAGAGAAAATGGTAGCGTCGTTGTGCTTGATAATGCAGGAAAGGGCATTCCCTTTCACCTCCATGACTGTCACGTAGACCCACCATGGCATCATAGTGTACATTGATCAGGATCAGATCGTCATATGCCAAGAGAATCCTTAGAGAAATGGGTGTTTGCTGGCAAAGGATTCAACTTCAGAAGGGCGAACTTCACTCGGAAAGGCCCCTGAAGATCAACTCAGTGTAGCCCGTCGAGGTTTGAGGAATCAGGAGCCCATACGCTCATGATCGCTAGCCACAGCTCTTCGCAGATTCGTCCAAGAGCGACAGATCGCTCAAGAAGAGGTACACCGGCATTCATCTCCATCTCTTCCTCATCGACCCCGTCAATCTTATATGTGCCCCTGGCGAAATCGTGTAGACTGCCATCAAACACATTCCAAAAAGCTTCTGAGACATGAGCTTCCAGTTCTGTAGCCACAGAAGGTACTGGCATGATCGTCTCCAGTTCGGCCGGCACTGTGATGGATGGTTGTAGCTTGACCGTCTTCCTGGCTTCTTTGCTGGACATGCTTTGAAAATGTGTAGCCAGGAGAATCAGATTGGCAAGGCTCGATCTGTCCGGTGGCAGAGATACTTGAACGACAATCTTGCTCATCTTCTTACACAAAGCAGTTGTCGCAGAGTTGCAAAGCCATTGATCTAGATGTACGTTCTCTTCGCGGGTAAGTCGACTGGGCAATGGGAGGAGAAAGACATTCTCACGGTAGTAGGGTTTGTTGCCTTCGGTGTAGAAGAACTTTGAAACATGCGTGACTTCGGGGAGTCTTTGATTGACTCGTTTACTGAGATCGATGGGTTCAGAGCTTGTTACTGCATTCTTGCAGATGAGGATTCTCAGTTCCGTGGGGAGTCTTTGGAATGCTGAGAAGCTTGGGAGCTGTGGTTGCGGAGTATCTGGGCTAGAGTTGTGGCTCAAAGACAAATCGGGCAGCATGATTCCACAACTCAGTCTAGCTTTGGAGGAACTGTCTTTCTGCAGAAGAAACACTGAGAAACAGCAAACCAGTCGTGACTACTTTTCTTTCTGGGACAGTCAGCAATGAGCGTGTGAGTAAACGGTTGACAAAGAAAGCGCATGCGCGCAAACGTCAACAAAGTCATCTTTGTTGTGATCAGACGAAAGCGGAAACTGCAACCAACCCCGATTGACAATCAAAATCGTATTGTACTAAGAGCCGTAGCCAAGGAAACATGATTTGAGGGAAACTGTAGATCTATGTTCTTGTTGTTGGCTGTCCTGGTTTCTGTGCACAAGAGTAGTGAGGGTATATAAGTAGCAAAAGCAGCCAACCTATCAGATGGGGAGAGCATGATGAAATCCGTGTTACTTGGTGTAGCGGAATGTTTCGCCCCTGAACTTGGCTGAAACTAGGCACCCGTCTTGTGCACTATACCATCAGTGATGGCTGGTATTGTTTGGAATGATGTATTGTATGTCGTGGTGCCCGGTCCAGTTCTCCTACTTGGCCTCTCAATTCGCTTCCATCTGGTCAATGACAAAGGTAAGCCAACACCCTCATCTGCAATCACCGAGACTTACCTGACTAGCACGCCTAGAAAACAGTCGCACCACCATCAACCACAAAATCAGCACCATTGATGTACGACCCCGCCTTCGAACACAACAATACCACAACCCCATCCAACTCCCCCACCGCCCCCATCCTACCCATCGGATTCCTACTCGCCCAAATATTTCTTGCCTCTTCTAATCCAGCACCTTCATTCAACACCGTATCCATATATCCAGGACTGATCGAGTTAACCCTGATACCGTATCTCGCCCACTCCGCAGCCAGAGAATCCTTCATGGCGATAACAGCAGCTTTGCTAACATTATACGCAGCTTGCGGTTGTGGGAAGTTGACACGGTGACCGCTGATGGATGCTGTAAACACAATACTGCCTCCAGTGCCTTGGTGTTGCATTTGCTTAGCCGCAGCTTGAGCACACAGAAAAGAGCCAGTGGTGTTGATGTCGATAGTACGGCGCCATTGCTCTGGTGTCATCTCAATGGCGTGTAGACAACCCACCACACCAGCAAAGCAGAGCAGTATATCGATGGACCCTCTAGTTGCCACTGCAGCAAAAGCACGATCGACGTTCTCGGCGTCTGTGACATCGACAGTTTCAATGATGACCTTTGAGGATGGAAAGTCGTTGTGCAGAGCTTGTATCGCGTCATCCGAGGCATCAAAGGTAGAGCGAAGGTCGAAGAGGAAGACATTGGCCAGTCCGTGTTCCAGAAGTGCTCGTGCCGCTGCTAGGGCAAGGGTGCCGGCCCCTCCTGTGACTGCTCAATATCAGTATTTTTTGCTTGCATTTGAGGCTGTTCAGATACGAGGCTCATGATCCTTTTCGGGTGTTTAGCAGTGTTGGAGTTTACATACTGACAGCATTCCCTTCTACGGCAAAACGAGCCATAGCTCCTCCTTCGGCATTCAGGTAATGTGGCAATGGTGGCGGTGGAGCAGTCAGCGAGGTATCTGTGCCATTCGAGAGCTCCATAAACGGAATGGCACGAGCGGATAGAGCAGCGCGTTCGGACATGTTGTAGTCTCTCGAGTGCAAGGGCATACAAAGTAGCTTTGAAGCTCAACAGTTGTGTGAGCAGTAAGCAATTGGGTTAAATGACGATAATCCGGAATAATTGAGCGAGATAGTCTAAGATACGGTAAAGCAAATGATATATGTAATAAAGAGGTCCATCGGATCACAGGTCCCGCATGAGGTTGGGGGGCAGTGTACCGAGATGGGCGAGCAACGTCATTGTGGACCATGAATGCATCGGGAAGGTTACCCGATAGAAAGTTATCCGACAGAAGGTTACCCGACAGGAGCCTCAACCTCAGCGCTCCCTTCATATCTCCCTCTTCTCATCATGCAAAGCTGCATCGATGACAGCAAGTTAAGCGAGTAGTGTGCGTAACTCAAGAGTCGAGCCTGTAAGAGTAGGAAATTTGCTGGAAGTTCGGACAGCAATATAGACAAGCATGAAGCAAATCATTCTTCTTCGGCAAGCAGATGTCCGGCCAGCTTTCTGACACCCTTCTTGGTGGTGTGGACGATCGGGAAGAGACCATCCCCTTCAATTATGTCGATTCTGGTCTCATGCTCCATCTCGACATCACCTTCTTGTTCTTTGGTCTTGTCGCGCAGTACCTTGAACGTTGCAGCCACGTCATCCAGCTTCTGGTCGGTGACGAGAGGTTTGGTCTTGTTACGTGCAGGTTGTTGGTCGTCAGGTCGCTTCAAGACCTGTTGGATCTGACGGCGAGCAAGCTCTTGACCAGCATGTAGCATCTCAGCTACGTCATTCTTGTCCTTCTCGAAAGTGTCGGGATGGTCGGTGGTCAGTTCTTCTTTGCCCTTGTCGAAGCACTTGACAATTACATCGTATTGCTTGAGCAGATTTTCGGATTTGGCGAACAAAAGTTGGGCGTGCTCGTATGCGGGTTTGAGATAGAAGGTGTCTTGGGTAGGATTACCCTTTCTTTGCTTGGGAGCCGGCCCACCGAGGACGTCAGTGAGCAGGGTGCGGATATCGTTATGGAACTGCGAGTCGAGATCTTCTCTGGTGGTATGTCAGATCAAGTCTAGCGAAAGAAGGATTGCGACAGCTTACAGCTCGCGCTCTTTGTCGTCAAGCATTTGGTTGAAAAACTCGTCGTCCTTGTTTACTTCGCCGTGCATCTTGTCAAGCCAGCCATCATCTTTGTGCTTGAGATTGCCAGCCATCAACATCATCTGCTGGCTCTCGAGGCGTCCCATGTCTTCTTCCTCTTCGGATGCGCTATGCATGTCGACTTCATCGCCATCTGCTCTGCGCTTGGACGATCTGCTTTCTGGTGATTGTGTGGCTGCGTCCAAATGTCAGCATTCAGCTTGTCTTGTACTGTCGTGGAACAAACACCTTCGGCCTTGCGTTTGCCTCTGATCATTGTGTCTTCGTGGTTTGTGTCGCTGATTTTTCCTAATTAAGCTGTTGGTGCAGGACAACAGACGCGAGTGATCAAAGAAATCCTGGAGTCTACTCCTCCTTAGGTAGGCACGCTGCACCGCACCTTCTTCAACACCGACACGTCTTTGTCCGAAAGCAATCTCTGCAGTCTCAATTCTCAAACGATCAAGGGCTATCTGAGTTTATCGATACAAACTTTACTGCCTTATCCCACGTCTGCTGTCCGTAGTCCCGTTGTAACCTCTTCTGCCTCTCTTGGAATTATCAAAAATCAAGACTGAATAATCAAGTTCCTGTGGAAGAAATGAAATGCCCAGCTCCAGCTACTTCCTTCTCCGTGTAAGCCCTTTCTACCCATTCGTTATTTGCCATCTGCGATCATCGCCTTTTTTTTCTGTTTTCGTGTTATCGTTCGTTGTGCCCAGTATATGCTATAGGCCCTTGCTTTGATCAAGACCGTCGAGAACAGCTTGAATACCAACGCGGCTCGTAGAGCAAGGCTTCTAGCGCAGCTGACCGAAGTCGCCAGGACGTGTTTGACGGCTGCCATTTCTCAGAAGACTCTGGCCAAACGCTGGAGCAGGTCTGGAAGCCAGTTCGTGCGAAGGCGAGGGGGTGCTGCCATAGGGTGCCTCGAATGGCTGCTGCCCATAGGACCCAACCGGCATGTACCAGGGCTGTTCGGAAGCACCAGGGAAGCCAGTCGAGCCGAAGAAAGCTGGCCTGCCAAAACCGCCACGCGATCCTGTTTGTCCTTGCATCTGAGCCTGGCTCATTGGACTTTCCTGATATGCCTGAGGAGCTGCGCCTGTCACATCATCGGCATAATTTGGGCGACCTGCAGCACGAGGCACGAAGAAGGAAGATGCCGTAGGGTTCATGGTTCTGGGTGAAGCGCCAGGCTGAATGGCACCGGGGCCGATGGAGCTGGGCGGCTGGTTTGAACGCGAGCGGAAAGCGGCAGGATTGATGGCCGATAGCCAGATACGCGTCTTGTAGATCTTGAACAGATCTCCTACCAGAAGGTTGAAGTTGATGTACTCAGTAGAGTAGAAGTAGAAGGTGAGCTTCTTCCAATCAAGCTGGAACTCGGCGTCAAGGATCTCCATCTTGAGGTTGTGCTCGTTAGCCTTCTGCTGAGCGATCCTCTTGGCCTTCGCTTCGTTTCCTTCTTTCTCGCGTAGATTCGCGATCTCATGTGGTTGAGCGAGACGTTTGATCATCTTCGGCTTGGTGGGCTCTTGTGGCAGTTCTGGGGGTCCGCCCATACCAGGTGGGTACTCGTCTAGGGGTCTATCTCTGGGCATGCTGCCATGATCTGCGCCATTCGAGGCCATAAGGCCGCGTGTTTCTGAGTCAGTCAAGGCAAGGTTGTGACGCGAGAACATCATCAACCATTTGTAATGATCTTCTCCTGACTTTTCCAGGGCTTCCTTTGCTCTGGGCCAGTCAATCTTGGCGTGAGTGACGGTTCCCAGGTCCTGACCACGATCTGCTTCGACAATGACCAAATCGCCTTCCTTGACATCGAGGCCTGTGCCTTCATGGATGTAGAAAATACCAGATCTCGAACACTTGAAGGTGACGATGTAGAGCGGAGCACTCCATCCCTGACGGCCAAAAGCACCACCTGCAGACCCGGCTGTTGAGTATGGGCTGTTGTTCATCATGAGGCTAGTCGACTCGGCACGATTTCTGTGAGCAGTAGCTGCACCCGAGAAGTAGTTTTGCGCGTAGGCTCTGTGTTGCATGTCGGACTCTGTCATATTTGTCTCGAGATCATGAGACATTTGGCGGTGATCCGAACGAGTACTACCATTGTTGCCATTTTCTGCTCCGAGAGGCAGCATGCCCAAAGCTGAACCAACGCTGTTGTATCCTTGACCGGAACCAGGTGATACACCAACAAGTGATCCGCGACGAGTTGGAATGTCTGCCAGTGAATGCCTTCTACTTTGAGTCATATCGTCCATTCCAAAGCCGAGAGAAGTAGACCACATGCCGCGATGAGTGCTGTCTTGAGCCATGGATTGACTAAGATTGAGAGGTCTTCCTGAGTAGAGCTGTTCAGAGTCGTCATCTTCTATGGCGAACTCTGCACCAGTTTGTGCATAGTTGTCAGACATGGAGCGACGAACTTCTTCGGCAGCTGAAGGACCCAGCGAGGCGGATCCATGCTTTGCGCGTGCGCTTTCGTGAGTTGCCTGGCGTAACAATGCGTTGCTGACATCTGACATCGGATCCTGACGTGCTCTGGGATTGGCAAGAAGGACTCCCTGATCGGGTCCTTCGTCATCTTCGACTTCACTCAGCTGTCCCAAAGGTCTGCCTTCGGCATAGATGGTTTCACCGAGACCGCTCGGGCGCATAGGGCGGTACTGAGAGCCAGGGATGCCGGCGCGCGCTCTTGAAGGTGTGCCTACTGCACCAGGGCTCTGGGGACCCACTTCAGTGTCGAGTTGTCCAACCGAGTAGGACTGAGATCTGTGAGTTTTGAGAATAGGTTGCAGTGGGATGTTGAAAGGGAACGACTCGGTGGAATCCATGACACCCGGGCTTGGCTGAGGAAGGTATGGAGCGGGTGATCCCTCGCCCAATCGAAGCGGCAAGTCTCGTCGATCAGCTCCCCAAATCGAGTTCGGAGCAGCCCATGCGCCACCATTCGAGCCATTGGAAGGGACGCGGCCTAGAGCCGATCCGAAGGTCCACGAATTGTGTTCGGCAGATGGCGTCGAAGGTTGTGAGCCATTGGGAGGCATAATAGCGCCAGTGATAGATGGCTTCCTCAGGTCTCCTGATTTGATTTCGCTGAGAAACGAGGATCTGCGGATGCTTGTTGCGGCAGTTGGGCGCACAGTCACTGAGGAAGCAGAGTGAGAGAGCTCAGGCTCATCCTCTGAAGATGCGAAAGCCTCAGAATCAGGCGTTGAGCGTCCGAACTTGATCTTGTCAGTTCTGATAGCAGTGGGACCAAAGCTTGAGCGATTGACAGTGCTAGCTGCCATGGTGATGGTTATTTTGTCGTGGTTATGAGGTAGATGGTTAGTGTTTCTGATAGGGAAGAAGTTCAGTGAGCTAAAGTGAAGTATCAGAGGAGGTTATAGCTGGTGGAATCGTATCACGCTGCAGTGATGTGAGACAAAGAATATGTCCATGGCTCGTGGAAGCGTAATAAATCTTGAAATACTCAGAGAGAGCTGTCAAGTAGGCGGTTTCGCGTCGTGCAAGGTTGCACAGGAGTATGGCTGGATAAGAAGAGGGCAAATCTGCCAATGTGCCGAGGTTTTGATTGGTAGGCGGAAAGAATGATGTCGTCCCCGAATCGACGGTGCCTGATCTATTCATGTCAGCTGCCATTTGCATGACTTCGGGTTTCAGGTGATGCCCCATTAGACGTCGAGTCGTCGTGGTAGGTACACATTCGACGTCGAGTCCGCCAAAACAGGCAAGACCTCACATTTGAAGCAAGGTCGATGGCATGTGAAGGGAAGAGAACTCACGAGTAAAACGCCAGCAAAGTAGTCACCGGCTCTGCGTTGTTGCAGGATGTGAAAGCAAACGCTGGCAACAAAGACTCGCGCCAACACGTATGGAAACTTGCCTAGTGAGAGAAGTTGAAGGTCGCGTGTAAGAAAAAGATCGGTTCGTGAGATGTTCTGAGCATCGAATCAGTGTCAGAGATGGATCCAAGAACAGAGCTCCGAGAGAATCACGCTCCACCCTGTCGCGTTTGCGCTGTACATCCCAAGCCCTGGGCAACAAGATCTCGAGGCCAAAGCGGGACATACAGCCACGATCATGAGTTTCCAACTGCTACTCCGAGAGGTAGGACAGGAAATGTAACATACCTAACAATTGCTTGTAGTGCCTGTATCCGAGCCCTTTTCCTTCTATCTATCGATTGTATCTAAGCAGTACATGTCAGTTCCATGATCGAGTGTGCTGGCGAACTCGATGTTGGACAATGCGAGACAATCTCACCTATTGATCTTGGTTGTCTCGACTTAAGCGAAACAGTATTAAAAAGTGGAAAGGGGAATATTTGTAACATAAACAGGTCGTGTAAAAGCTTCTCAAATACCTGTCGTCAGTCAGCGAACGGCCCTCCCACGGTCGCAAGATCCTTGAAGAACGACTTGGACTTGGAACTCCAGGGCTAGTTATATGCTTACAGATTCGAATTAACGCCTTGGTCACAGTCTCATGGTCTTTCCTTCCGGGTTACAGCAGACAGTCTCTATGGAGTTGGTCCTGTACAAAGCAAGGCACTCCAAGATTCATTTGCGATGTTTGTGGAGAAACGCGTCCACGTGGGGCTCGGGTCAGCAAACTGATCGTCGGATGATTCCAGTCTTGGATCTGGAGGTTGGCTTCAGTTGATTTTGAGACCGGCGAAGACTCGTGAAATAAGACTGCGAAGCGACTCCGCTTTGGAAGGTGGGCGAAATGAACAGATGTTCTGGATTGTGCGGGCCCCTTGTTGTGGGGGAGACTTCGGAGGATGATGATGCAGGACGCCGATCACCTTATGATCGGGCGAGACCGTCGACAACAAGACTGTCCGGCGCGAGGAGGTAGGTACTTGAGCTTGAGAATGGATTTGTTCTTTGTAATGGATCGGAACAGACGAGGTCTGGATGGTGGAGAGAAAATATGTAGTCACACGCAGGCTCGAACGAACTACATAAGGAAGGCGCCAGACGTGAACGAAATGCGGAGGCGGCGCAACTGCTCTCTTTGGGCGGGGTCTCGTGCCCTCAATCAGCCACTTCCCTCGGCGCTAACCGACTCGTCCTCGACCACCAGAGGTGGTGCAAACCACTCTTATACTTCTATCCGCTCCATCTTCCGCGTCCTGCCATTGGTCCGTCTCTCCCAGTAGGAAGGTTACCTACAAGCAATAACCTCATCTTCACCATCGTCTGAACAGCGACGACCCTTGGATTCTCTGTCCGACTGCGTCAGCGCTGTCAGGCCACCCAAGTGACCCCTTGGCGGGGCATGCAATGCCCCGGAACCCCCGTTCGAATCCTCGTCGCATCTTGTCCCACATTTCGAGTACGATGACGACGGGTGGAATATCGCAAACACACCCGAGTCCACGAGCAGCTAATTTTCGGTCGGACAGGTACACAAAGCCGTCTCAACAGGTACCGAGGCGGGTAAGAGTGCGGGGTGCAGTGAGAGACATCTTTCGTGTGGTTGATCAGGAGCATGTGGCCCTGCGTCGATTTTACACTTCAACACTAGTTATCCGGCTCGTCTTTCAGGTGCCGTGACTGATCAAGCACAGAGTACAAGGTAGCGTGTACAGGTGACAGTATCTGGTCTCGACCAATTCACAGGTCAGCGCCCTGCATTTGATAAGTCTACACTGCCCTATCCATCGAGATGAGGCAAACACTTCACTATGGTTGCCATGGGTCTGCCGCATCATCAATCGACATCTAATATGGGCAGGCCTTGAAAATCTTCCATGCTTCTTCCCATCTTCTTGATGGCTTCTTCGGCTTTCGCCTTGCGCAGCTTCAGTGTTTCCTTCACCGTCACAAGCACGAAGTCGTAAGTCAAAAGAGCCGTGCCTTCCTCAACACCGTACTTCCTGGCCATCTCCGGGTCTGTCACCTTCGACAGGTCCACAATGAGCGATTCTTTGACCCCGAACACTGGATCAGAAGCCTCGTATGGGTCGCCACGGGGATACAAAGCACTGCATGTCTGTCAGCAATTGGATGAAGCTTGACTGTTGTTACCAGAACTTACGTGATTAGAGGATCGAAACTGTCTTTCTTCAGCAGGAAATGAACATGGCCGGGACGGTTGGGATGCCTGCCCAACATCTGAAGCATGCTGAAGACAGGCCCATCCATTGGTATCGGGTAGGAGACAGGCTTCACCGCCTTGAACCAAAAAGTTCCATCTTTCTTGGAGAACAAGATACCTCTGCCATCTGGCCCATCCCTGTCTGGATATTGAACGTCATAATTTCCATGTGAATCGCCTTCCCATACATCAATCTGGACACCTTCGAGCGGGTTGCCTTCGGTATCTTTGACAGTGCAGAGGACGAGCAGAGGGGTTCCATCAGGATCCTTGTGAATAGCATAACCATTTTCCACCTCGCGTGCATCGTGAGTATGGAAAGGGCCAAGCACGGTTCCCTCGGTCGATTTTCCAGTGCGTGGATGATCGATAGAGTCAACTAAGGCGCTCAACCCCAAAGTGTCTGACAGTAGGATCATCTCCCTTCTCAGGTCGGTGCTGATCTGGCCAACATCTGTCAAGAAGTCCAGTCCAGTCATCCACTCATCTGTCGAAAGTCGTGTCTCTCTAGCGAAATCATGCAGATGTGATACCAGACGTTCAAATATGTATCTTGTCCTTGGGTTCGTACACTGTTTGTTGATGGCATGAACATTCTCTGTGATGTTCTCGGTGGTGAGATCCTTCATGATGAATTATATCCTGATTCTCGTCAGAAGGTGCCTTTGAGTTGATTTGAGGACGTGGGCCTCGCGCTCTTTATTAGTCGTTCATATTTCCGGTGGTTGTCGTTGCTCAGAGTGATCATGACGGGGTACGTGGGGCAGCTCCAGCTCCCGAGATGCCCCACTTCGAGGAGCTTCGGAGCACCGACCAATTATCTTAATGACAACTTCATCCGGGACTGTCTTTCGGCATTCTCTGATGCACTAAATGTGCTCCCGTCTGAAGCACATAGTATTTGTTGAAACAAGGTCGAACCATCAGCTGGAGAGACTTGCTCTTCTTACGGCAAAGATCTTGTAGAGGTTCTGTAAAGGAGGCGTAAGCAAGATGACATGTGAGGTAAGCTAGCTCGAACTTGCAGTTGCAGCTGCAGTTACTCTCATCCTTCAGCTTGCAGCACCACCTCATCTCACCGAGCACGTTACACGTCGGTCTCATCTCTGGAAATCGACTAATCAAGCTACAACATAATGCTCATGAAAGCTCCGCACCCGTTGACCGTGGCCGCAATTGGCACTGTGTTACTAGGAAGTCTTGTCTATGTCGCTCTCGGCTGGTACAAGCTCCGGCAATCAAGACAAGAGCTCGAGCGAAACAACAAATGTCTTCCACCACGCGGTGTCTACCGTAACCTGGAGCCCTTCATAGCACTTGATATGATACTGTCAGTGTTGTCCGCAGCCAGAAAGAAGAAACTGCTCGAATGGTTCAATGGCAACTTCCAGACATATGGTCCAACGTTCGTCGTCAGCACAGTCCCAAGATACGCTTTCCATACTACCGAGGCCGAGAACATCAAGACAGCTTTTTCTTTAAAGTTTGATGACTGGTCCGCAAGACCTGGACGCCAGGCTTTCAAACATTTGATGTCTGGTTCGACGTTCATGTCTGATGGCGCTGCATGGTCCCATTCAAGAGGTATCTTGCGACCTATGTTCAACAGAGACCGCATCACAGATCTTGATTTGTTCGAGGCCCATTTTCGAAAGCTACTGAAGCTGATACCGGAGGATGGGTCGACCTTTGACCTCGGTGCTCTGTTCCATCGATATGCATTTGACGTATCTTCGGAGTTTTTATTTGGAGAGTCGCTTGATTCTCTGGGAAACCAGACAGATGCCAAAGCTCAGCTAGCCCATGACTTTGAGCTCGTTATCCAGGACACTGCAGACCGCTTCCGCTGGTCTCTGTTATACCGTTGGCTCAAGCGCCCAGGCGTCGATCAGGCCATTCAGAATGTGTTAAGTGAAACGGCCAGATATGCGCGAATGGCTCTTGAGCGAGCAAGTCAAGAAAAGAACTGCGCTGAGGGAGCAGACGAAGAGCAAACGCGATATTCCTTCCTAGAGGAGATGGCACGCCAGACACAAGATCTCAAAAAAATGTCTGAAGAAGCGACTAGCTTGATGTTCGCTGGAAAGGATACGTCATCAGGACTGCTCGGCAATATGTGGTATTTACTTGCTAGGCATCCTGAGGCATGGGCGAAGCTTCTCGCAGAGGTTGATCAACTCGAGGGCGTACCACCAACATATGAGTGGATAAAGAATGCCAGGTATCTGAGATATTGCGAGCATGAAGGTATGTACGCACGTTTGTTTGCATCGGAGAACATCAACCTGACAAGTGTATGAAGCCATGAGGCTTTATCCAGTAACCCCAATTTTACCACCTCGAGTTGCTAACAAGGACACTGTACTTCCACTCGGTGGTGGCAAAGACGGCAAATCTCCCTTGTTCGTGCCAAAAGGCTCAGTAATGGTTGTCAACATCCATTCAGCAAACCGTCGTAAGGAGATCTATGGGGAGAATGCCGAAGAGTTCAGACCAGAGAGATGGGAAGATCTTCGTCCAGGCTGGGTATGTATACTATGCACAAAGTCTGTTATAAATCAACTGACCGCTCTGTGTCCAGGCTTACACTCCATTTGGAGGCGGACCACGAATCTGCATAGGCCGTAAGTGTAGACGGACATGTCAACATGACAAAGTTAACACCACGCAGAACAATTTGCAATCACTGAAGTATATTATCTTACCGTGCGCCTCATGCAGCACTTCCGCCGGATCGAATGTCGCGATTCGGGACCGTTTAGGGAGGATCTTGCTGGTGTTATCCTGAGTCCAGATGGTGGCGTCCAAGTTGGTCTGTATCATGAGTGAGAGCCTAACTTTCGCTCCATCTGGGGATTTACTGCTGTCATTTTTATGTTGTGTTCGTTCACGATCGCCAGTCTGATTTGCATGAATCTATATCACGACTGGGACGTACAGTATCTAGGCTTCACCGGTCAGGTCATCGCACGTGGTGAAACAAGAGGCTCATAGTTCTAGGTGGCCGATAAGGCTTGGTCGGTACTACGATACAACACAGTAGTTCCT
Organism: Aureobasidium sp. EXF-12298; assembly: GCA_024195555.1. Lineage (NCBI taxonomy): Eukaryota > Fungi > Ascomycota > Dothideomycetes > Dothideales > Saccotheciaceae > Aureobasidium > Aureobasidium sp. EXF-12298. Next base: position 8,513 of record SWBJ01000245.1, on the reverse strand, counting down.
GCATCTTACCCTCCCACTCACAAGGCTACTAACAGATATGGTGTAACTGGCGGATGCCTGCACATGTTTCTCCGATGCACACGTTGCATAATATGTCAACGACTGCATACAGGATATTGAATCCATACTCTAGTTGACACTATCGTTTCCAGCAACACAGATCCAGACTCGATCTTCTTTGTACTGTCGTGAGGAGATGCATTTGACTTTGCAGCCAAGTCACGCTGCTTCTTGCGTCGACTGGGGTTTTACAGATGAGGCGTGCTTGCGTGCTTGCAGCATTTTTGACCAGCTCTGGTATCTTCGACCAATTCACTCGCCACCGGAAAGGCGTCGCAAATTTACTTTCCTCTTCGAGAGTCGTTGGCTTGTAGAGGTCGGCTCTTATAGTGCCGAGTATTGGACCTGCATCGGCTTAATTGGGTGGAGCTGCCAGAATTGTTGGTGAAAGGCAGACGATGACTAGCAGGACGATGCCTGGTGGATTGATAGGACGACTTGCAAGTAATGGAATTAACATGGTGGTAGACGAGTATCTGCTCGATGTCGAGATGTAGGTCCTGTCAAAGCGAGCATGCAGCTGGGTTGCGGCCATCACAGGCAACATGTGGAAACAAAGAAAATGGTTGATATTGTTCCTGTCTGATTCGCATCTTGTTCCAATAATGCGGCATCAAGAACAAGCAAACAGTTATGAGATGATGGCCAGATTTCATTGACATGCAATCATTGATTTGAAGTCTTTGTTTCCGATCTTTGATAGTCATTGATTGAAGGTCAGGGTCGTGAGCCCGAATTCCAGACTTTGCCAAATTTTAAGCCGCGTCGACAGAAATCCGCCGCAGCGTAGACGAGCAAACTTTCCCGCGACCTCTGACGACCAAGATTAATCATACGACTGGAATAGCACTCGCACCTACTTAGGGCAGCTTCCTCAACATCATGCTGGATGGAAATGTGATGAGGTTCATGCATCTGGATGGATTGTTGACGCGTTCGCAAGGATGCGAAAGGCCCGGCCCTCAGGCTGACACACGTCCAATGTCGCAGCCTCTCTATATATGAGACCGTGGGCCTGTCAAGCTGATCATGCCCTCATTGCCCTAGAATCACGAAACTTGTAGGTAAAGTCAATATACAAATCTCCAGGTGCAAGGCGCATGCCTATAAAGATCCGTCAGTTTTGCTGCTCTTTCCTTACCATCGCACTTCGAACCAAGTTATCATCGATAAGCTGGTCTCGCTTTCCATTCCTGTCATCCATTACAAAACAGCTTCAGTTTCCTCCATCCAAGCTATACAGATCTTCCCCCGACAATGAAGATTACTGCCAACATCCTCGCTGTCGCTCTGACCCTCGGCCTCGCGACTGCTACCCTTTCTCCCGCCACTTCGAACACCAAGGGCAAATACCCCAAATCTCCTTCCTGCAGCCCCGCAAAGACCAGCAAGGCCATTCAAGCCGCCGAGTGCAGCCACAATACGAGAACCTCCAAGACTCAGACGTTTGCCGTCTTCAAGATCGACCACCAATACGACGCCAACCATGGTGCTCCTTATGGTACTTGTGAGGCTTACACTTGCACCGCACCTACCGATAGTCAGTTGAGCTCTGACTCTGACTACTGGACTTTCTTCTGGAACGACAATGGCGAGAGCAGTGGTGAAGGTGCTGGATGTATCAAGGATCCTCAGACCGGTGTTTGTGGATGTGAGAACTCAAATGGACAATTCGTCTCTGGATCTAGCAGCTGCACATAGACGAACCCCTGATAAGAGAAACGAAAAAAGATAGTTGAATATAGCGAAGAGTCGACTCTGTTGAAACATAGCTTGAGTATGCACAAATTCTTGTGCTGGTGCATGATTTATGAACAGAATAAAAAGCTGCTTCTGAACCTGACATCCAACTTCACCCTTTGCTCTGCGAACATCCATGCATACCTTCCACATAAATAATTATTACATACGGCAAGGCTTGCAATATTGGCTACGTCTTAACCACTCATATGTCATGTTCTAGTTGTACACCATTATCGTCGCAGCTGCACATGCGTTTCGTACCATGGATGTTCGTCATGAGGCCTCGATTTTGACGCTGTCAGCTCAACAACTCCACGACACGTTCTCGATGCCAGCATTGTTGACGTATACATAAAGCCAGTAGGTAGATTGTGCAAAGTCAGCGTCCAGACATCGCATCTTCCCTCCATCAGATTCGGAATCGAAATGGCATCCACACCTTATTCTGCTCCTCCTACATCTGATATCAGTCCTGTCATCGGGGAAGTCAACGATGACACAAGATGGCCAATCTACAATCCTCGCCGCAAGCCAGGTCAAACTGTGTATGTGGTTACTGGTGCGAACCGTGGACTGGGTCTTGCTCTCACAACAACTCTTGCTCTACGACCCAGTACTGTCGTCTTTGCATGTGTCAGAAGCTTCACGCCTGACACTACCGAGACATTGACATCTCTCCCTATGGGACATGATAACTATGTGGCGCCTATCTTGATCGACGCGACCGTCCCGCTCCATTCCAAGCTTGCAGTTGAAACTATCACTCATACACATGGCTATGATCATGTGGATGTGGTGATAGCGAACAGCGGCATCAGCGACTACTACAGCACAGCTGCTGAGACTCCCCTCCGTACGCACTTTGAGGTCAATACTATCGGTCCTCTCGCCTTGTTCCAAGCCTTTCTACCACTCCTCATCAAGTCCTCGAGCCCAAAGTTCGTGGCCATGAGCACGGGTGTCGCAAGTATGGGTGAGATGGAGGCAACGCAGTCAATGCCTGTCACTGCTTATGGGGCAAGCAAAGCAGCTTTGAATTATGTTGTCAGAAAAACACACTTTGAAAACCCAGAAGTGTGCAGTTGGGTGCTGATCCCAGGATGGGTACGAACAGAGATGGGTAATCATGGTGCTGAGGTTGTTGGTATGGGGAGAGCGCCTATGTCTTTGGAGCAGAGTGTTGATGCTATGCTTGAGAAGGTGAGTTGATTTGGATGCCAAAATTGCCCAACTTACTGGATGCTGACATGCTAGCAGATCGACAATGCAACCAGAGACCAAACATCAGGCACTTTCCAGTCTTTCGACGATGCCAAGCACCAATGGTGATGGTGCCTCAATACCAAGATCACCAAGACCACCTTTAGTCAAATGTAAAAGAATCTTTCTCCTACCCTCAGAGTCGAACCTAGACCCCTTTTCCACAAGAGACTATATATGTCTCAAAGATTCACTTTGTTGCTGTGAAAGGGCTGTGTGGTGTAACGGCTTGTCCACACACGCCCTGTAACATTGGTAATAAAACAACGACTCATTGATCCCACCATGTACGTCTTAAATCATGCATATAGCCAGATGACCGACATCTGGTGACTTTGATCGAGGGATCTGAGGAGGGGGGTTTTCCCATATGAGCTCAGCTCTGGTTTTTTGCTGTTTTGGTTTTGGTGTTTTGATTTCTGGTATGCGTTGTGATTTGGTGATACTTGTGTTGGTTGAGAACACATTCAACGCGTCTTCATGAACTTTGATCTTCTTTGGTTGATGATCAAGAATAACATTCATTAAGCCCTCACTTTCACCAGTCTCCACCAACTACCACAATACTATATCCCTTCTTCTTCGTCGCTCTATCCATGACTCCCAATACAATACCCGAGAACTAAGACAGAGTGATGACCTGCACATACGTGACAAGAGGCAGAAACAAGGAGCAACCTGTGAACCTTGCATGAATCAACTAAATCATATCCAACCTCTTTCCTTGCAACCCCCAATCCTCCACCCTTTGCATCCCCCAACTCCACACCGCCGTCTCTTTCCCATCAAACTCTTTAACCTTCCTAACTCCCTCCCACTCCATGCCCAACTTTCTGAGCGTACCCATACTAGCCTCGTTCTTGTCATCACAAAACCCAAATACTGCTTTGACACCCTTTCCCCTCTGTACGTAGTCGATAAGTGCTCTGGCAGCTTCAACGGCATAGCCTTGCCGCATGTGTTCGGAGAGTAAAGCAAATCCAACATCGGGAGCTAGTAAGGAGGAGTTTCCTCCTCGCATCAAAGAGACTGTGCCGATGGGGGTGTTGTTCTCGAGTAAAGAGATGAGGTATGTGCCATAGCCGTTACGAGCATGTTCGGCTAGAAAGCGGTTCTCGATCAATGCTTTTGCGGCTGAAGGGGTGGTTATGGAAGTTGGGTTGCCGCCCAGCATGGTTATGAATTCGGGTGTGTTCCAGAGGGGAACGAGAAAGGAGCAATGAAGCGGATTTTCGGGATCCAGGTATGAGATCTTGAGGCGAGAGGTTATGATGTGAAAAGTAGGATCTGTGATGTTGATTCTGAAGGTGGACGTGTAGTGACTGGGGTATAGGCTCGATGTTCGTAGTATGTGTTCCAGATTGTGTTTTGTAATGCTGGATTGAGGTGGTAGGTCAGTCTGTTGAGCCCATATATACTCTTGACCAAAACAAAGCTAGATGTCTGCCTGAACTCAGGTATGAGTTATCGTTTGAACCAAGAACTCGGTGGCCGCAATAGGAGGGCGCGCGAACCAGCGAACCGTGCGCGATTTTCTTCAATGGCCGAAGAAACTCGCGGACGAGTCAGAATCACAATTGCTAGAGCTAGAGCTGTGAAGTAGGATGAGAAACATGAAATCCAAATTCTTTGGTATGAACAAAAAAAGAAAAGTCGGTATTGAAATTTGACCTGAACTGATTACACTATGATACACCGCCAGGGAGTCTAGAGTGAATCTTTACTTCTTCTCCTCGGGCTTGGGCTCGGGCTTTGGTGTAGGAAGCTTGAACTGTAGGAACTGATCAGTATGCGACGCTGGCAGCATTTCTGTAAGGATAAACTTACGCTCTCGGGCTTTCTGTCGTGACCAGGACCAACCTGCTCCCAAGCAGAGCTACCACCCTCGAAGTTTCTGAAAGCCTGGGTCAACTCAAGAGGCTCAACAACAATACGCTTCTGCTCCTCGTCGTAACGAATCTCGGTGTAACCAGTAAGAGGGAAGTCCTTGCGGAGCGGGTGGCCGTCGAAACCATAGTCGGTCATGATGCGGCGAAGATCGGGGTGTCCAACGAAGAAGACACCGAACAAATCGTAGACCTCACGCTCGTACCAGTTGGCACCATCGTAGAGACCGCAGAGCGAAGGAACAGGGGTGGCCTCGTCGGCGTAAGTCTTGACACGAATGCGGGCGTTGTGGCGGACAGAGAGCATGTTGTAGACGACCTCGAAACGCTGGTCGCGAGTAGGGTAGTCGACAGCGGTGATGTCGCTGATCTGGGTGAACTCTGCGGCAGTGTGGTACTTGAGGAAGTTGAAAACGGGGAGAACGGCGGTGGGGGCGATGTAGATGACGAGCTCATCCTTCCAGACCGAGAACCTGATTGAAACGTGTCAATGGTATTCCGTTGGGCAAAGAGCGAGTGTGAACGCACTGCTGGATGTACTTGGGCATGCAAGCCATCAAGTACTGGCCGTACTGGTGCAGGCTGTCGGCCTTTTCTTGAAACTTGTCGGCGGGGTTGACGACGGGGACATGGAGACGGCCTTGAGCGCTTCTTTGGGCGTGCTGATACAGAAATTAATACTCGATCACGGGCGTGTGGGCAGCGGCTGGGTGGAATGTCGTACTCTCATGTTGGGCAGGTCGGAGACATCGGCGGCGAGCTCCTTCTGGCGCAGGGCCGAGACGGTGAAGGCGCGAGTCGAAGGGGCGACATTGCGCGAAGCGAGACGCAGAGAGCGAGTGGCGGATTGTCGTAGAGCCATTGTGTGGTTGTGTGTCCTGTCTCTACTCGAACGTGGGCTGGGACAATAGCTGCGAGGAACGATATGATGGTCATCATCGTTCCTGTCGCGCTTGGCCAATCAGAAGGCGGCGGCGTCCGTGCGGGCCACAGTCTCCTTCTCTCACAAGCCAGAGCAGAGCAGTTGCTCTTTCCCGCGGCCGCGCTGTTACACTACAACAATCCCATTCCATCTCCTTGTAATTCATTACGAACTTGCCTGTCCTTTCTTGTCCCTTTGTGAAAGCGCCTGCACTTTCTCCTCCGCCTCTGCGCGTCTTCTCCCTTCGCCATCTCCCTTCCACATCACTTCCGCTCTCCAAAAGTGCCACCACACCATGTCGCGCACTCAGCAAGATCAGTTCATCGATGACGATGAGGAAGAGACATGTCCTCTCTGTGTCGAAGAGTTTGATCTATCAGATCGAGGCTTTCGGCCATGCGTCTGTGGCTATCAGGTGTGTGCTGACTGCAATCACCCTCCACACAATGCTAGCTAACATGCGCTTCCAGATCTGCCAGTTCTGCTATCACAACGTGCGCAACAACATGAACGGCCTCTGTCCTGCCTGTCGCCGTCCATACGATGATGCCAACATAGAGTTCCGCAAGCCTGGCCCGGAAGAGTACACATCCCCGTCCAACTGCTCCTCTTGCTCATCGCTAACACCCATTCCAGGGAAGCCCTCTGGAGAGCCAAACAGGCTGCCAAGCAAAAGAAGCAGTCCGCCGCCGCCCAAAAGGAAGCTCAGAAGCGCGAGGCCGACACTCTCTCTCGCAAGCATCTCGCTGGTCTGCGCGTCGTGCAAAAGAACCTGGTTTATGTGACTGGTTTGAGCCCTAGAGTGCAAGAAGATAGATTGCTCGAGACTCTTCGCGGCGATCAATACTTTGGTCAGTACGGCAAGATTGTCAAGATAGTCGTCAGCAAGGCAAAGGACAACATCAACCCCCAGTCCGTTGGCGTCTACGTCACCTACGCCCGCAAGCAAGATGCTGCCTCCTGCATTGCTGCCGTCGATGGCTCACAAAACGGCGATCGCGTTCTAAGAGCTCAGTTCGGCACTACCAAATACTGCTCAGCCTACCTTCGCAACGAACAATGCACCAACCGCAACTGCATGTTCCTCCACGAACCTGGCGAGGAGAATGACAGTTTTACTCGCCAAGACTTGTCTTCGATGAATGTTATCTCGACCCAGCATCCGCAAGCACCGTCGCAACCGACTTCGCAGCCTCCACCGCAAAGCCAACAGCCTGTCGCCGCGGCTCACACCCTGTCTAGGCAAGACTCGCAATACATTCCTCCAAGCCCGAGCGTCGAACATGACGGCCCTGCACTGCCATCAACTGCTAGCTGGGCGTCCAAGGCTCCTCAGATGAGTCGCACAGCTAGCAGTCGTTCTGTCTCGCTCGTCATGCCTAAAGAACCAGCTAGAGAAAAGCCCAAGCCTGAGCCCCAGCCTCAGCCTCAGCCTGAACCCGAACGCGAACCGTCTCCTTCGCCAGAGCCCGAACAGCCTGCAACCCCCAGCCCGCCTTCAGCTCCCGTCGCACCTATCAGAAAGAAGAAGCCAATTGTCGAGGATCCTCTCACCCATATGTTCAAGGCGTTTCAGTCTTTCGACCTCAAGTTGAATCTGTCTAGCAAGACCTTGGCGGACAGCAACATCGACTTCGACAATTTCCCCTCGCTATTCGACCCTCACGGTGGAGCCAAGAGACGTGCAATGAGACAACGTGAAGAGGAGGAAGACGAGGAGCGCAGACGATTGGAAGCTGAAGCTCAACTAGCTCAGCAGACTGTCAACAGCGTCGAAGACGAAAACGGTCCCGAAACTGGCGGTAGCATGCAACTTGGAGGCGAGCCCGAAGACACTATGGGCCGCGGCCAGTCTCCACAGCACGCCATCGAACCTCCTTCGCGCACAAACTCAGTCATTGATGGCGGATTCCTCTCCAACGAGCTGTCCAACTTGAGCATTACTGCTCCCAACCTGACCGCTCAACAACGCCAGCAGTTGCTTCTACAGCAGTTCAAGACGCCTTCAGCTGCATCTTCTCAACCTCCCTTCCAGCCACCACCTGCTGCCCCGGCTGGCCACGCACGTAATGTTTCACGATACACATTCGCAAACGACTCCAACACGGCTTCGGCTGCCGTCAAGCCTGTCGCCAATGCCAAACTCATGAACCAACAATCTTCCATGATGCCTTCTCAGTCTTCCTTCCAGCAGCCTCCTCCCAGCGGATTTTACAGCAATGTTCAGGGACCTCCTCCCGGTCTCAAAACCACAGGCACTCCTCCGTTCAGTGGAGGCGGCATGTTTGGCCAAGGTCATGGTTTTGCAACAAGCGGCCTGGGTTATGGCGCCAACTTGACCGGTCGCAACCCTAACGACGAAATGATGAGAGATCTTTTGAGAAGCCGCAACCTCGGTGGCGGTGCCCAAATGTCAGATGCCGCAAAGCGTGAGTTATTGTTTCCTTCTTTCTTACATCAGCACCCCACCAGTTCCACTCCAGTCCCAGCCCCTGGTCTTCTGAATCTTCCCTATGGCACTCAGCCTCAGGCCTTTCAAGACGCTGTTCAGAAGCCCAAAAAGAAGGGCAAAAAGCACAAACATGCTAACACTTCCTCCTCTGGAGGTGGTGTAGTTGATGTAGCAGACCCGAGCATTCTTC
>SWBJ01000244.1:0-76064 GCA_024195555.1 Aureobasidium sp. EXF-12298 | reverse complement strand
GGGCATCCCGTCCGCTCTGCCATACATAAGCAGTTGAACGGCAGATTAGTACTACGGTGGGTGACCACGTGGGAATCCCTGCTGCTGTACGTTTCGTTTCTCTTTTTGTCTGCATCTAACCATCTTGTCGAGAGCCTTTGTTTCTTCTACTTGAGCTGCGCCTGGTTTTTGCGTTGGAGCTACTCGTATCCGATCCAAGGTGGGTAGACAGTATGGCCATAGTCGAAACAGTCGACAACTGTGTACAGACAGTGCCATAGCCGGAGAAAGAAAAAAAATAAGAAAGCGAGGTCACATTTGGCAATACCACTATTCGCTACCAGTGACAGATACACAGAATTCAAAGAACAACAATCTGTTCATTAGAACACTCTAACCCCCAAAAAATGCAAAAATCAAAACTCCATTCTACGTATTCATCCTATCCCAAATCCAAAAACTCCCTAAAAAACTTTTCTTTTCCATCTCCAAATGCTAAACTACCCCTGCGTCTCGACAACCTCAGCAAACCACTGTCTCAAAGCACCAGCAAGCACACCCGGCAACTCTCTAACATCCCTGACCACCAAATAATATCCAAAGGGGAAAGAATCCAGATACTTGACGGTTCGGACACTCATTTCTCCAGTGACGGGATCCTTGACGAATTCCGCAGTCTGCAAGTCCAAGATTGAAGAATTCTTTTTCTTGTTTGATGTGGGGGCGGCAGGGGTGGTTGCAGGGGCAGCAGAGCCATTGTTGGAAAGGGCAGAGACGAGGTTGTTGGTAGAGGGTGTGGCTGTGCCGGATGGAGCGCCAGAGATCGAGGGGGCGGTGGCGGTAGCGTCGACGATGACAAAGACCATCATGATGCGCTCTTCGTGGGCTTGTCTGACGAGCGAGCGGATACCGGCGTGATCTTCACAGACACCATCGGACACGATCAATTGCAACTGCCATAGTTCTGAGCTCGCACCCTGAGCCCTGACTCGAGCGGCTCTGAACAGATCCAGCGACTTTTGCACCAGAGTCTTGACGTTTGTTCTTGTCTGCTCGAAGTTGAAGCCTCTGATGACGTTGGCGCCAGCTTCAGAGGTGAATGGTGTCTCGAAAGGAAGTTTGACGCTGACGTCCTCACCAAATCCGAGAATGCACAATTCACCCGCTTCGAGGATGGACAGAGCACGAGCTAGCAGGGCCATGGTGTCGAAAGCGAGAGTCTGGGCACCACCTTCGGACATTGATTGTGAGTCATCGATGGCGAGCATGATCTGGTATTGGCGCTTGGATGGCACAGAGCGACGCATCCAGATTTTGTCGCGGCGGTACGAAGAGGCGATATAAGGAATGATACGCTTGATGTTCAGGCGCTTACCAGTGCGGTAGTCGCCGCGCATCTTTGTGGCGTGTGTGGGTGTGAGCAGGAGGCGAAGGTGCTCAGCCAGAAGTAGCGAGAGGTTGCGCGTTGAGGACTCGTGGGTGTTGTACAATACCCTTGCGTCGTCGAGGGACAAAGTAGGCAGATCGGCCATGGAGGAGATGTGAGCAGACTCGAGTTGATGGTCAACTTCTTCAATCGAGTCATCGGTGTCTTCTTGAGCTTCGGGGCCTTCTTGGTCGAGGGTATCTTCGCGAGATTGGGCTTCACCAACAAAGGCGTTGGGGATGTTTTCAGCGCCGCCCTCTGGGTTCTGCTTGTCGTCTTCATCCTCGCGATCACCCATGTCGACATCCTCGTCTGGACGGTAGGCCTCGCCTTCTTCCTCATCTTCAGGCATGAAATCATCTCTTTGCTCCCTGTCGTTGGTCGAGACACCAGCTTCTTCGTCGATAGCCTTGGCTTGATCCTCATTAGCGGCACCAAGAGCCTGAGCATCAGACTCCTCGGCTTCGTTCTGCAAATGCTCGAACTCAGCATCATCCATATCGACATCGGTAGGAGGTTGTTCTTTGCGCTCCTCCTTGTCGGCTTGAGCATCCTGGATCTGCTTCTGCTGCTTGTACCACTTCTCGAGTGCATCGCCAATCTTCTTGTACGGGAGAGACTCTTGCTTGTCTTCTGTCTTCTCCTCGTTTGCGGCGGCGGCAGAGTTTTCGGCAACGCCTCGTTCACCTTCGGCGCCTGCTTGCTGTTGCTGTTCTTGCTGAGCGCCTTGTTCGCCAGACTCGCGTTGAGCAGCACCTGCGTCGTTGTCCTTGTTGTCGTCTTGAGGTTGCTGGTCATCGAGACCAGCACCTTGGGCTTCGCTGGGTGCGATCTCATCGGCAGCGTTGGTATCATCCTTGCGGTTGTCTTGAAGCATGTCTTGGTCCTCTTCAGCTTCCTGCTCCTCTTCAGGCTTCTCAGCATCGTCACCGGCTTCGTTGGTCTTGTCTTGGCCATCTTCATCGGCGTTCTCGTCGGCTTCGTCTTGTTGAGCATCAAGGTCAGCAGGAATCTCGTCCTCAGGCGAGACGTCTTCTTCCTTGCTTGGGTCCTCGATTTCGCCTTCTTGTTCGCCTTCGGGTTCAGGCAGGTCCTCGTCCATAGGATCAATGTCACCCATGTCTTCCATGCCTGACTCATCGCCATCTTCAGACTTGCCGTCCATGTCGATATCATCGGGAAGATCAAGGTTTTCCTGCTCTTGCAAGTGAGGATCAGTCTTTTCAACGTCCTCGGGCGGACCGTTCTCGGTCTCGTCTGCGCCTTGCTGCTCGCCTTCATCGTCCTCTTCCTCAGCATCATCGTCGTTTTCCTTCTTCTCCTTTTGTTCCTTCTCTTCACCATCGGCGGCGGTCATCTCATTCTGGTCCTCGGTACCAGCATTGTTTTCACCTTCCTTGTCCTTGTTGTCTTCATCCTTACCGCCATCATCCCACATCTTCTCGTCAACAGTAGAAGGACCAAGGTCGTCGACATCACCGACTTCATCTTCCATCTCATCCTCACCTTCGTCTTCCTTGTCACTTCCTTCTTCGTCGTCCTTCTCTTCGGCGTCACCCATTTGACCTTCCATCTCTTGATCACCCATGTCGACAGCGTCCTTCTCATCTTCGATCTCATCTTTGTCGTCACGATCATCCTTCTCTGCCGCAAGTTCACCAAGGTCCTCATCGTCCTCGATGTCCTTCGAGATATCTTCAGCGCCTTCTCCAGAGCCCAGGCCAGTTCCGCCTTCAAGTTTGTCGTCGCCCTTGTTCTGATCGTTTGACTTCTCAGGAGGCGTGCAGAAGCCCTCCTTGGATAGTTGGACGAAAATCTTGGCAAGGCGGAAAGACATCTGACTCAGAGCTACATGAAGGTTCTCGAGACGTGAAGAGAGGTACACTGCAAGATTGTTGTACTGAGCAATGAACGGAACGAAAGAGTGAACGACGGCAGCAGCAACATCGAGATTGGAATCCAGCTGTTGCACCTGCATCATAAGCTCTTGCATGCGAGTGGTAACGTAAGGAAGGCGAAGAGTCTTGACAGCGAGAGACAAGTTCTGACTCTCGTGAAGGAGCCAGTTGGGATCTTCCGCAGACACGGGAAGCTGACTGAGTGGTTTCTCAAGGTCTTGGACAGAACCAAGAATGGAGTCGATCAAGTCACAGGCCGCTTGTCCAAACTCATCAATCTTGACAGAAGTCTTTCTCGAGATCTTCTTTGACTTCGAAGCGCTGTCGCTGGCGGTTGTCCAGGGCTGAAGCTGTCGAAGAGTAGCTCCGAGGTAAGGGTGTTGTTCAATGCAGGCAGCGAGCTCAGTGTGCAGCTCTTGCATAGCGATCTTGCTCTCCTCGATGACCTTGATGTGATGCTCACTGGTGACCCCAGCAGGCAACACTGCAAGGCTCTGCCACTGTGTCTTGAAACTCTCAAACTTGACAGCCCATTGTCCCAATGTCTTGACGACATCACCGCAGTCAAGCTTACCAAGCTCGGCTTGAGAAGTAACAATGCGTGCAGCAGATTTGATCATTACAGGCAAACAGGCAATAGCAGTGACAACATCGTAGCTCTGCTTCTTCTTGCCACTAAGCTCAAGCTTGCCATTGTCCCAAAGACTCTCAGCCTGGTTGAGTAAAGTCTCCAAAGTCTTCTGACCTTCAGTAACAGATCCAAGGACGTTTCTCTGCTGGATGAGCACCTGCAGCATACTTTCGCAAAGTGCCACAGATCTTGCAATCTCAGCACCTGTCAAGTCGTCCGAGTGCTCTCTGGCAGCCTCTCTGACCAGAGGCATTAGGTACAGCAGACGATGCAGATAGTTTTCCGCTGAATCCTTGTCCATGACAGGAATAGCAGCCAACACAGCTTGCAAAGAGTCTTGTCTAGCCAACACATCACCGGTCATGTTACTCTTAAAGCCCATGTTTCTGAGTTCCTTGAGAACATCAGCGAAGAGCTTACGCTTGCGGTTCTTGAGATGCTTGACGGTCTCAGTGTTCTCCTCTGTCAAAGTAGTGGGAGTGGCTTTGCGAAGCTGGGCGGCAATCGACTCGGTGTCGGAGAGCCAGGTGTTGATCTCAGAAGCGCAGTCAATGTGCTCGGACTTGATAGCGCCCTTAGATTGCATGACTGTCAAAGTAGTAGCAGTGTTCTTGAAACGAGCAGGTCGTTCATTCCACTTGGGCACTACTTCGGTACACAAAGCTGATGCCTTAGGATCGACAGGGACTTCAGTCTTGCGAAGACCAGCAGCGGTAGGTGTCTCGGAGAAGGTAATATCAGGCAAGCCTGCCGAGACAATACTTTGGGCCGGCTGTGCGAGAAGGGCCCTGAACTTGCGAACGACTCTGAAAAGCTTGCGATGAGAGGCCTTAGCGCTCTGTCTCAAAGCGTCGATGTTCGTATCCTTCCAACTGGCAAGCTGGATGATATTCTTCATGTCCTTCTCCAGCTTTTGTCTGCCAGTATCAAGAGCTTGCTGAATCAGAGGCTCGTAGCGTGCCATGTAGGCAATGAAGTTGGATAGAGCAGTGTGTGCAATGCTGAAAGAAGGGAAGCTTGCTGCGCGAGTCTTGATGTACTCACGGAGATTGCCCAACATCTTCAGACGAGCACTGAACTGACCTAGGCCAGTAGATGTAAAGAAGCCATACAATGTTTTGGTAAGCTCAGTAACGTGATTCTTCATCTCGGTCTCAGTCTCGCCGATCGACAACGGCACGACAACGATGTTTTGGTAAGCGATGTAGAACCAGCTCTTGGCGTCCTCGTTGCACTTCAGAGCTTCCATATCAAGCAGTCTTGACCAAGTGGACAGCTCTAGTTGTCTCCAACTGACTATAAGACCTGTGATGCTGTCATATAGCGCGGCCGCACTGTACTCCCTGCTGGCAACGAGCTGCCATTCATGGACGTAAGAGTGTAGCTTCTCAACCTTGGTCATGATCTTTGCGACGGGGTCAGTGTGAGCGAACTCGAGAAGTTCGTCACACACACGCAAGACATCACCAAGAGTGGCGTGTTCAGGCCACACTTGCTGAATTTCTCTGAATCTTGTCTGGATCTTCCTGATTAAAGAAATGAGCTTGTCGGCTTCAGCGAGGTTGGCTTCAGTGTAGATGTTGTACAGGTTTTTCTTGAAACCGGAACCGTTCAGCATCTGTGTCTTTTCTTGCAAGATGAGCACAAGCAGGGGGGTAAGAACACCACTTGAGCCATTGACGCTCTCGATGGTTTGTTGGTAAGATTGCTTGCCGAGCAGCGATGCTGACTTCTTGACCAGCGTGAGCAGGTCATCCTCGTCAGCTTCACCCTTCTTGTATATCTCAGCAAGCACGGTGGCAAGACCTGGAGCCAGAGCCTGCATCTTCTGAGGTGCGGCCGACTTGTTCTGAGTCTCTGCACCTTCCTCAGTATCAAAATCGGGGAAGAGCTCTGCCAATTCGGCTTGATCTGCCTCTTCTTCAGCTTCCTCATCTCCACGGTGAGTGTAAAGACTGTGGTCCGCGGCGTTCTGCTGCTGGTTATTCTGCAACTCGATGTGCCACTGTTGATACATGGAGTCGAAGATGTCGAATACAGCGTCCCAGGTTGAGAGCTGAGTAACTGGCATGATGCGACTCATGGTAGCAAAAGACGACAAGGCATGCATTCTGACGTTGTTGTGATGAGGTGCTTCCATAACAGCAGTGATAGCAGTAGCCTTCTGAACGTAGCTGGGCAGCGCACCAGTGAGAGGTGAGAAGTGCTTGATGTCCACCGAGTTCTCCATCTTGACATCGTCCTCAGGCACAAGGTTTGCAAGGGCGAAACCGACTTCGAGACAATGCAAGAAGCCCATGACAGGTCCGGTGATATCAGCGTAGGCACGGTAACCGTCACTGAGACGAGCCTTGACCTGTCTTACGTTCTGACGCAACACGGCGTCCTTTGCGAAACCTACGAGCATGTCTTCGGGCGCATTGTAGAGGGGGGCCAGTGCTCTTTGCAGAGCATTAAATTCACCTTGCAACTTAGTGATCTCCGATATAGATGGTCTAGCGATGTCCTGGACACTGGGCTCCTGGCCAAGATCGGTAATGTCTTGCTGGACTGAAGCTGTGCGGAGCGAAGAGTAAAGACCAGTCGTATCAGCAAATCGCTGCAAGGCTGCCAATTTGGTTTGAAGATCGGCAAATGTCTTGCGGAAGATCTGTCTGTCAAGCATAGGGCGCAGTGCAGGATCTGAAGGCTTGCTTGTGATATACAACGACATGCATCCGAGAGCAAATCTCAACCAAGCTCTGGCAGAGACAGCTGGATCCGTGGAGCGTGAGGCAGAAGCACCAACTAGGTAAACAACCAGAGGATCGAGGTAAAGCTTGCAGATACTAGCAGCATCCTGTGCTGATGCCATCGAAGGAGCGGCCCCAACTCTGCCTGAGCGGAAAGATCCAGCAGCCCAATCGATCCAGGGCTGCCAGTCAGCTTGTCTGATGTCCTTTGCCCGAGAGACCTCGCGCAAAGAGCGCAAGAGTATATCCGTCAGAACCGCGAGGTGGCCATCTAAGAGGTGGATGTAGTTGGTTTCCAGATCGTGGGTGTTGCTGGTGATGATCTGGCTCATAATCTGAGCCTCGGTTCTGAGCAAGTCCAGTTTGCTGAGAGGCACTTCATCAATCTGGTTGAGGCCAGTCAGGACGTGTTGATGAAGGTTAGTCTCCAAAGCAAGCGGTTTCTGGCTATCGCTATAATAACCAACGTGCTTGCCCAGCGGCTCGAAGATATCACCTTGTTGAGCAGAGATGAACTTGGTAGGTCTGTAAGCGAGGAAGTTGACGCGCTGCAGTTGTGCTTGTAATTGTTCAGTGAACGTTCTTCCGGCGAACGCGCCAAAGACACCTGACTGAGGATACTGAGACATATCCTTGCCATACAGAAGATCGAAGGTCTGAGCAATACTTTCGAACTGCTCTTTGAAGTGAGGCAACACGTGCGCGATTTCCGTCTCTTCAGTGCTGAATGCAGACATGGCTTCCTTGAGACTAGCGATGAGAGCGGGTGCCTCGTCAGAGCCATCCAAGACAACAGCCAGAGCCTTGCCAAATGCTTGCTGCAACTGCAAGAGCTGATCAAGAGGGGCGTCAAGTCTTCTGGCAAAGATATCAAATCTGTCTGCCATTGCTTCCAGTCCAATGATGTCTTGCAATTGCTGGAAAGTGCGTGCAGTCTTTGGTCTCATGACTGTCCACAAAGCAGTCATTGAAGCACCCTTATTGTCTGGTGAAAACGCTCGATCCAGAGGTAGGACAAAGTAGGAGCTGAAACGTTCGCCAGCTTGAGTGCCTTCAGGAGCAAAGCGAGCAGCAAACTCAATGCCATGAGTTTGCTCCAGGCGTATACCAATCTCGATGTATGCCTTGAACATTGCTTCTTCCACATCGACAGAGTCTACGAGGTTAAAGAACTCCCACCAATACCTTCTCCATGGTTTGAATGTGTCGACAGGATACTGTTCAACAAGTTGCCCTTGCTGTTGTGCAGAGATGGCGGCATCGAGGAATCTTGACCACACATCTACAGCACCAACAAGAAGGTCAAATACATTGCTTGTGAAGTGCTTTTGCTTAGGTCCTTGGCCAACAGCAGATCGCTGGAGTCGTGTTTGCTCGCGCTTAGGCACATCACGGTTTCTGACTTCCTCGAGTGCAATCTGCATAGAACGGATATCCCACTCCAGCTCGTACAGAGCAGCAGCCCACTTTGTTGGCTCGAAGTTGCAACGAGCAAGCGCGACATTATTGAGTGGATGGAATGGCTGAACAGCGGATTCTGTAACCTCAGGCATGATCTGCTGAGTGATATCTTCAGAAGAGTGCAGAGTCTTGAATTTGTACTGGACGTTCCTGCTGCTTTCAAGCACATTGCTTGGGGTTTGATAGAGCCCAGCTTCCAATTCGTTCAAAAATTGTGGTAGTATGGGAGTGTCTTGGTACGACACACTTTCCATGACAGTTCGTGCAATATGGGGCGTCAATGCACCTTCAGGATCGATGTTTTCAAGGACTTCAGTGTTGCGAAGTCTATGTAGACTGGACTCTGACGAGAACTCTAAACTTGATGAATGTTCAGAGCTTGTGGCAGGCGACAGAAGGAAAAGCTCGACAGCTCTGTTGCGCAATGCTCTGGACAGCTCGCCATATCTAGGATCCATTGTGAAGAAGATCCTAAAATTGGGATGAGGCACGATGACACGAGCTTGACCAGAGATATCAGTGTTCTCGTTGATGATAAGTGTGCCATTGGGCTCAAGCAGAGAGTTGAGCCTGTCCAAGACGGCAGGGCTGCAAAGGTTGGCATTGTCCAATACCAACCACTCACCACGTTCCAGTGCCTGAACAAGCATACCGTCCATCCATTCGAATTGAGCTCGACTAATAGCAGTGGGTTTTGAGATCAAAACATTAACTTGCCCAAGCAGAGATTCAGCTTCTGGGACATCAATCATGAACGTGCTTGAGGAGAGGGGTCCAGATGACTGAGCGACCGAGATGAAGTTTTGGAGCACATGAGCAATTTCAAGCGTCACCTCGTTACGCCCGGTAGTAACGAGACTGGTGTCAGCCTTGGATGCTAAGTGGCGAAGACGGTGCAGCGCCTCGAGAGCAGACTTGTTAGCATCAAGGGTCAAACAACGCACAGTCTGCAATGCAGCGAAAGTGCGAAGTTTCTCTAAGAAGTTGTGGATAGCGCGCTGGGGTTCCGATTGCTCATAACCACCAACCAAATCTATCGAGTCGACGTCGGCGTTCATAGAGAAGGTGATCATATCAACGCCAAGGACCGCTGCAAGCTTTTCCAAAATGGCAGTCTTGCCTGAACCAGAGGGTCCAACAAGCAGGACAGGCCATCTCTTCTGCACAGCGACCATGACAGACTCCAAGACTTGAAGATGAGGCTTAAAGTCAAACGACTGCTGGTCGACACCTACTCTCGCTAGGTGAGCGTTTCTCTGGAGCATGCCCAAGCCGACCTGGAGATGCTTCGGCCCGATGTTGTGGAACATGCTATGGGTGATAGGAGCGTCAGGTAGGATGCTCTGGAAGAGCTGAGTCACCAAAGCTCTGTCCATATGAGTTCGGAAACGTTGTGAGATGATGGTAGAGAAGAAGTCATCCACCTCACCTCCCTTCAGCAAGCCTTGTTCGGCAGTGATCAAGTTCAGCCAACGCAGCGTATCACGCAGGTTGAACTCCCAAGGTCCACCGAGGGAACCGATCTTCCTGCGCTGAGTCTCAATGTCCAGCTGATCAATGAAGGACACAATCGGAGCAATCTTCTCTGCGTCGTAGCTGGCGAATGACTTTTGACAGATGAGAACAAGATCCTTAGGGCTGAAAACATCCGCGTATACGACAGTGAATCGATTGACGAACGAGGCCGGCAAACCTTTGCGACCGCCACCTTGGTGATGAGGGTTCTGGGCGGCAAACAGCCTGAAGTCTGGATGGCGACGGAAGGTTTGGTCCAGTTCAGAAATGTAGACCTCACCTCTGTGATCAAGACAGGCATTCAAACCTTCCAGGACTGACTGAGAGGCAAGGTTCATCTCGTCAAGTAACACCCACTCACCGTTCTTCATGGCTCGCAGGAATGGTGCATCACGCCAAGCAAATGTACCAGCTTCGGCTCCCTCAACAGGAACATCTGAACCGAAGAGATCCATCAGATCGGTCTGCTCTGACAAGTTAATACGCGTCAAGGGCATGCCGATCGCCTGTGCCAAGGCAGTCACCAGAGTAGTCTTTCCAACACCAGGATTACCTTCCAGAAGAACAGGTTTGGTGAGCTGTAGGGCGCGGATGACGCGCATGGCGTTAGATCTGGTTGTCGGCGCCAGGAAGGTAAATCCTGGCTCGTTGCCCTTAGTGATAACCGGGATGGAGAAGGCACCAAGCTCCAAAGCCTCGTCTGTGACCTCGACGTGGATCGGTGAGTTGTATACGGCATGTGCATCAGCCTTAATGAGCTTGCTCAACTCATCAAGACATTGCGACCTTTCATAATTGACAGTACCTGGATTGATGGCAAGAAGTGCTGCAGGGTTGGCGCCAAGAGTGTCGATGTAAACCATGGCAGCACCGTGAATGATGGAGAAGACGGGATCGCGATGAGGCTGGCGATTGACGAATTCCACCCAACCAAGAGTGTCACGAATGGAGATGGAAGATGCAGCAGAAGTGTTGTATCGCTGATTGAACCATTGAGCAAACTCGACAAGAACGTTCGCATATGGTGCTGCGTGGTCTTTGAGCTTGGAACGGATAATTTGCAGAACATCCTCGATGTCAGACAGAGCAGGCACCCAGATCTCGGTAAAACGATTGCGCAAAGCTGGTGACAGTTCTCTCTTGCCGTAATCACCACCAGGATTCATGGTAGCGAAGAACTGGAACCCAGGTTGTGCTTTGACGAACGAGTCAAGCGATCCCTTCTCAGCAAGAAGCATCTCTCTAGAAGGTTCGAGCACGCTGTTCAGGCGCTCGAGAACCGAATCATCTGCAAGCGAGATTTCATCAAGCAAGAAGTATTGACCTGTCTTCATTGCATGAACCAGAGAACCGTCGACCCACTCGAACAGTGCCTTGAGTCGAGGACGATTCGAGTCAATCGCTTGGTAGATCTGAGCTGTATAAGGATCGCTCATGTCAACGTTGACCTTGACCCGGTCATAAATGACAAGCAGCTCGTCGAGGCTGGAAGTAGGCGCAGCTTCTTGAATCTCGGCATGAGGAAGCGATACAAGCATCTCACGAATCTGTTGCTCAATCGCGGCTCTGTTTCTCAAAGGTCGCTGAGCACCGATCAAGTCACCAGTCTCGGTATTCTGGTGTGCGTTGACAATGTGCAATTCTTTTTGGATTGCATCGGCGAGCATTTGAACAACTGTTGTCTTACCGCAGCCCGTCTCACCAACCAGCAAGACTGGCTCGTTGTTCTGGAGAGCAGTTGCAACCAGAACATAAAGTCTGCGCATAGCATTGGTCCAGACAACGCCCTTCGAGCCAGCCTGAGCAAGGTACGACTGCAGTAGCGGAGACTGGACGCCGTAAAGTGCGCTGGTGTCAATCGATACTTTGGGACCTTTCTGACCAAGGACTTTCTCGATGACCTTCTTTACAGCATCACGCTCCTCAGGCTTGCGAACTCTCTCGGCTAAGAGAAGGAATCCATTAATAGCGAGTTCTTCGATGGTGTCCGCTTTTCTCAGAGCCCATCTGAAGAGGTCACGAAGAGTTGCGAAAGACTTCTGCTCGAACAAACGGTTCTCCTGGCGCAAGACCGAGAGCTCTCTGTAGACACTAACGATGCGCTTGCACCATGTATCGGGGATCTGTGTACGACGTTGAAGAATGGTATGCAGCTCCTCGACCGGAATATCATCAAAGTGAAGCTCGAGGAAACGGTTACGGAAAGCACGGGAGAGGACTTTACGGCCACCATACAATCCAGCAGGGTTTTGTGTGGCGAAAAGCATGAAGTTCTCATGGGGACGCACAGTCTCTTGAGTCTCGGGGATGAGCAGCTCTCTGTTGTCATCGAGAAGTCTGTTCAGCGCCTCCAGAACATCAGTAGGTGCCAAGTTCAACTCATCGAGCACAATCCAGTGACCTTCTCTCAGAGCTTTTACCAATACACCCTCTTGGAATTGAAGACGACCATCAGAGCCAGACACGTATGTACCAAGGTACTCTTGCAAGTCAGTGTGCTCATGGTTGTTGATTCTAACAAATTTGTTTCCGGATTTGTTAGCCAAGTACTCGATCATACTGGTCTTTCCGGCGGAGGTTGGACCTTGGATCAAAACAGGGAAGCGGCGAGTGAATGAAGCACGAATAAGATTGTCGAGATTTCGGCGGATGAAAGGTGTGATGATGTAGTGCAGCTGATCGTGAACGGTGAAGTTGCCCTGTCTGAGCCAGTAAGCTCCGTCTTTGACATAGGTGTGTCCATCTTGGGGTTGGCGGAAGGGCTTCTTGAGCTCGGCTGCAGCATTTGCAAGCTTGCCGAACATGTGCTGGTGGATGAGTGGTAACAGACGGGCTTCAGACTCTTTGTCAAGCAAAGTCAAGAAACTCATCTGAATACCCTCTGCAACAGCTCTACGAATTGAGCATAGCGGCGACACATCCTTTGCATAGATCAAAGCACGTGTAAGTGTTCTCAAACTGAAATGCGGCTTCTGTCCAGCGCCATCGACAAGTAGATTCTCTTCGTTCAGCTTCTGCGTCGCTTGGTGCAGCTTAGCCACATCTGAAGCGATAGATTTGTCCAAAACTGCTTCCTGGCCAAGATAAGCTTGGACAATATTTCGCAAACTTTGGTAATCGCGGTCCGGACTCTCCACGTAGAGCTCGGTGAATCTTGAACGAATACCAAGAGGCAAGTCTTTCTTGCCTACGTCAGTCGCAGGATTCATAGCAGCAAAGACACGGAATTGAGGATGAGCTTTGATGACCTCGACGCTACCAGCTTCACTCAGCATAAGAGAAGGCGAGCTGATATCGAACAAGTCGGCCAGTGCTTCCAGCGTGTCTGGTGAAGCAAGATTGATCTCATCAAGAAGGACCCAGTCGCCATTCCTGACGGCCTTGACGATGTTGCCCTCAACAAAGGCAAAAGCGAACGACTCCTGGCCAGCAGCGAGACGATTTTCCAGACTCTTGACTTCTAGAGCAAATTTGTCCCATCTTTCACTCAGGACAGTGCTCATGGCTGGCTCGACCTTACGCTTCTTGGAAGGGTTTTCAGCGTTTCGAGAGGGAGATCTGTTACCAGCTTGCAGGGCGGCAACTCTTTGTTGCTCTACCATGCCAAGAGCTGTGTTCCATAACTTGCATACACGAACCCACTGCTGCTTACCCATACATTTGTTGAGCATGTCAATGAATTGAGCATTTCGCTTGTACGAGAAACTGGCAGAGAACAAATCATCAAACTCCTCTTTCAAAGGTATGATGATGGAGCGAGCATTGACAGGCTTGAAACCACCAAGAAGATCACCACTTTCACTCTGCTGAGACAAGTTGAAAGGAACGAGCTTTTTGCCAAGTTGGTCTGCAAGGTGTTGCACACTGGTGGTTTTACCAGTACCTGTTTCTCCAACCAACAGCAGAGGCTCTTTCTGTGCAACAGCTACAGCAACACGGTCAAGTAGACGGAGAGTGTGTGCATTCGTTGAGAAGGCGCGCTTGCCGGTGGGACCAGCGAGTCCTTTCCGCTGTTGACGAGGAAAGACTGAACGACCAATTGTGACTCGTGAGGGTTCTTCCTTGTGAATGATGGTTCTCTCGCCTAGCAGGTGCTGACAGCGTTGAGGATCGATTTGCAGGTTCTCAGCGATGCAAGAAGTAAGAGCCGTGTAAGCTGCACCCTCAGGCAAGGCACCGGCAAAACAATCAACAGCATCTAAGAAAATTTGATCAAGCTCACCGGCAGTCATGTTGGGCCTGTCTCCAAGCATAAGTGCCACTCTAGCACACCATTTGAGCAGATCTCTCGGGTTCACCTCACGCATCAGACCAGTCCTGCTGCGACTTGCGAGGTGTGCTTGTTGTTTGAGCAACTGCAGATTTTGAAAAACCGTGACAAACTGGGAGGAAAATTCGTGAAGTGTAGGGAAGAGACCAACCACTACTTGCTTCAATTCATCCGATGGTAGCATGTCGACGTGTACAGACTTCCAGTGGCGAGCACCCAGCAAGTTATAGGCTGGCTTGGTCTCATGCCCGCTGTTCGAGAGGGACGTACGCATGGTAGCGATGATGCGGAAACCTCTAGCGGCGTGTATTGTTTGGCCTCTGCTGGGGATCACGAGTTCGTTTCTCTCAATCAAAGGCAGCAAAGTGCTGATGATATCGTTCGGCGCGCGATCCAAATCCTCGATGAACACCCAACGACCCTCCAGTACAGCAGTTGTCAGAACACCAGCCTGCCAGACGAATGATCCAGGAGTCTTGCCGGTCGTGTACATTCCAATGAGCAGCTTTGCATCACTCTGTTCGTTCAAATGTAATGTGACCATCGACTTGAGCTTGTTAAGCTGGCGTGCAGCATGACGCACAAGTAGCGTCTTTCCAGAACCAGCAAGACCTGTCATCAGTACTGGGTTAGGAGCTTTAAGTGAGGCGGCTAGCTCACGCAGATTCGCGGCCGTGGTGGGGGTTTCGACTATCGAGTTTGTCGACGCGTCTGTAGGAGCAGCACCACGAGGTAGCAAGACACCCGATATGCATGCTGTCGAGGGATGGAAGAGTTCAGCTGGCAAGATGACGGGCTGTCTAGGAGCATTTTCAGCGTCCATGTAGACAGCACGTTCCTGTTGTAAGGCTTCCCTCTCTTTCTCTAGATTCTTCAGGCGACGTTCCTCCCATAAGGTGAGAAGACGGTAGTCGATCTCTTTGCCCTCCCATGATCCAAGCGGCGCAATCAAGTCCTGTGATGCAGCATCATTTGCGAGGTACTTGTTGGTCATGTCTTGTAGAGCAGCATCTGCGGCGCTCAGATACAGACATAGCACACGGATGGCAAGATAACGTAGTGCACGAGCATCATGGTCGAGCAATTGGTGTATCCGTGAGAATGGCACAAACTTGGCAAATGTTTGGCGATCGGATCGCAACAAGCGGATCAAGGCAAAGAAGTATTCGGTTGTGAAAAGATTTGAGTCGGGGATGCTATCGACATTATGCGAACTAAGGTAGCGCTCGGCGTATTCGGAAATGTGAGGAGCGAGAGAGACGATGCGAGCGTATGCAGCGACGACCGAGACGTAATCGGGGGAGGTGTGGAACTCGGCACAACAGTGTGGGATCAAGGCTTCGGCGTGAATCAGAATGGTATCCGTGTATCGTCTGTCGAGAGCAGTTCTGCTAAGTTGAGCCAAAAAGTGTGCGCCGTCGCCTTGTTGTAACGCTCCAGCAAGCTCTGGCGGTAATTGGGAGATGCGTGATGCCAGATTATGAGTTTCCCACGATACATCCATTCTGGCGACAAGAAATGAACGACTCTTGTCGAGAAATGGATTGTCAAGAAAAAAAGTTTCTTGATATAGAAATGTTCAAAGAAAGCAAAGCTTCGGAGGTTCTTGCCTTCGCCGCAAATGCAGCGCACGGACCGCGGCTGTGGGAAATCTGAGGAAGGAACACTTTGAAGCACAAGATCAAAGGCAGTCACGAGTCTTGTATACCGCAGTCGCACCTTCCGCCTCGAGCTCGTCGATCCACCTCCTTCTCTCTCCACACACCGCCGTCATGTCGCTCTCCTGCCAACGTGTCCTCAGGCGATGCGCCGCCGCCCAGTCGCCCGTCGTCCGCGCCTCTGTCTCATCCACCCAGACCAAGCAGTTCCTCTCAAGGAGATGGCAATCCACCGAGGCCGCCGCTCCCACCAACCCCAAGATCGCTGCCATTGTTGATCAGATCGGCCAATTGACCCTTCTCGAGACTGCCGACCTTGTTTCTTCGCTCAAGGTCAGTAGAGAATGCGCCGCTTGACATTCTTGCTGGAGTAGATACTAACGCATCCTATCAGACTCGCCTCAACATCCCCGACCTGCCTGTTGGTGGTTTCGCTGCCGCTGCTGCCCCCGCCGCTGCCCCTGCCGCTGCTGAGGAGGAGGAGGCCGCTCCCGCCGCACAAGAAAAGTCTCTGTTCAACCTCAAGCTCCAGTCATTCGACGCTGGATCCAAGCCCAAGGTCATCAAGGAGATCAAGAGTCTGTTGGGTCTGTCCCTGGTTGACAGCAAGAAGTTTGTCGAGAGCGCACCCAAGCTCATGAAGGAGGGTGTGCCCAAGGAGGAGGGTGAGAAGATTGTCGAGACACTCAAGGCCCTCGGTGCTGTTGTTGTCATGGAGTAGATGCTCCCATTCTTCCTTTCCTTTTCATCCAGACGAACATGGCATACATGTGACGGCGTTTATGTACTTATATTGGGGCAAACTTATGGTGTACAAAAACTTCTACCACATTCGACACTTTTTCAACCTATACACATTGTCAAACAAGGTCGATTCATGTTTCCACTTGACAAGTTGAGAAGACTCAGAAATCTAGGTGCATTTCAAAGACATATCGACTTTCATGTCAAACTTCTCCTTGATCAGGGTTGCCCCTAAAGCCACGGAAATCTGGCCTGAATATGTTGTAGCATCCTTCCTTTGAATCTTTGCTATGACTTGATTTGATGGATGTAGAGTTGC
Source organism: Aureobasidium sp. EXF-12298 (assembly GCA_024195555.1). Taxonomy (NCBI): domain Eukaryota; kingdom Fungi; phylum Ascomycota; class Dothideomycetes; order Dothideales; family Saccotheciaceae; genus Aureobasidium; species Aureobasidium sp. EXF-12298. The sequence goes on along the minus strand of SWBJ01000244.1, from coordinate 59,431 downwards.
GTATCCTAGTAGCCAGGTGGCTCGGTATCAGGCTTACTACACAGAGGGTCATGGGTAGACGATCGAAAAAGAGTTTAGTATGGACCTTTCTCAAACTTCTACCCAACTCGAATACTGATGGCACCAATCATTTTGCGTATGCCCAAGCTCTTTATGCATAGACGCTCGAATTACCACAAGACAATGGAGCATAGAAATATATAGATCTGCTCTCACGATCCGCTCTGCATCAATAATTGTGTATGTAGATTGAAACGGCAACCAGGCTTCGTACAAAAGGATCATGGATGGCTTCGAAACAGCGGGGCAGGGAGGAAGCATGTGAAGCAATGCGACGACCGATATTAAACATCAACATGACAGCTTGACCGAGTAGCAGGCTGCATCGCATGCCTCATGTCAGCATCCTCTTCCAACTCTCACAGCAATCATGCTGTCGAGGCCGAGTCTAGTCGCAATCCCTACGAATCGCCATATCTCGAGTCTCCAATCCACGACGACCGTGATGGTGACGTGAATGCGCACACGTCGTCCAAGTCCAACTTTCGCACCTCGTCTGCCTATCTGCCTTCGCCCTTGTCGACCAGTCGAAGTCCATCGCCTGCATATGACCATGATGCTTCGAACCTACAGCAGCGCCGTGTCAGCTCGCGTTCACCCGTCCAGCCCACCACTGCCAACATCCTCTCTTACCTCAACACCCCAGCTGTCGCACAAGATACAAAGGATCCCTCAGCACTCGACTGGTATGTCGAGGGCCCGGGTCGTCGTGTCGGCTATGACAACCTGACTGCCATTGATTGGATCTTCGAGTATGCAAAAGAAAGACAGCGTCTGAGAGTGCTGCGATCCAATGCCGTTGGCTTGCTAGGATACTTCCAGCTACTAGCCGATAGCAGTCAAACATGGATCATCCTGGTGGCCACTGGAATTGCTGTCGGTGCCATCGCTGCTGCTATCGACATCACGAGTGGCTGGTTAGGCGACCTCAAGGCTGGTTATTGCAGTAACGTCAAAGATGGTGGAAAGTTCTATCTGAACAAAGGCTTTTGTTGCTGGGGCCAAAAAGACTACGAGACGTGTCCAGACTGGCAGTTGTGGAGTCAAGGCATGCGTGTCTCTTCCAGCGCTGGTAGCTGGATCATCAACTTTGTCTTGTACCTCGCTTTTTCGGTATGTGCGGCCAGCCGAAAAGAGAGTTCAGAATCTAACAACATCTACAGGTCCTGTTTGCATCCACCGCTACATATCTCGTCACCAGGTTCTCGACGTATGCCAAGCAAAGTGGTATACCTGAGGTCAAGACTGTTCTTGGAGGCTTCGTGATTCGTCGATTCATGGGCATCTGGACCTTGGTGACCAAGTCTATCGGCCTGGTTAGTTTACTCAATTCGCTCTCATGCTACTCTGCTGACTGCTCCTAGTGTCTTGCAGTAGCCTCTGGTCTATGGCTGGGCAAAGAAGGTCCACTGGTTCATGTCGCCTGCTGTTGCGCCAACCTGTTCATGAAGCCTTTCGAAAGTATCAACGGCAACGAAGGTATGTCGAGCATGTTTATATGTAAACAGAGTATACTGACGTGCCACAGCTCGTAAACGCGAGGTTCTGTCTGCCGCTTCCGCTTCTGGAATCTCGGTTGCTTTCGGTGCACCTGTCGGAGGCGTGCTGTTCAGTCTTGAATCTCTTTCCTACTACTTTCCCGACAAGACCATGTGGCAGTCGTTTGTCTGCGCCATGATTGCCGCCTTCACTCTCAAGGCCGTCGATCCTTTTCGTACAGGCAAGACTGTGCCCTACTCTGTGACTTACCATACCGGATGGCACGGATTCGAGATGGTCGCTTACGCCATAATTGGTCTTCTTGGCGGTCTCTATGGTGGTTTGCTCATCAAGCTCAACATGCGTCTGGCAGCACTTCGAGACTCGCCCCGCTATCCGCTCAAGGGTCGACCTTTACTGGAGGTCTGCATCATCACCATCGCCACTTCTGTCATCGCCTTCCCTGTGACCTTCTTGCGCGCTCAAGCTTCGGAGTTGGTCTACTATCTCTTTGCAGAATGCAAAGATATCCAATCTGATCCTCTTGGTCTGTGCAAAAGCGGAATCGCCAATACTGGTGTCATTTTCCTATTGCTCATCTCCGCCATCATTGGCTTCTTCTTCACATCCTTGACTTTTGGTCTTCAGATTCCTGCTGGCATATTACTGCCGTCCATGACTATCGGTGCTCTGTATGGACGTGTCATTGGTCTCATCGTCGAGGTCTGGCAACGCGAACATCCTAAGTGGATTGTTTTTGCTTCTTGCGAGCCCGACGTTCCATGCATCACTCCAGGAACCTACGCTATAGTTGGTGCAGCTTCTGCTCTAGCTGGCGCAACAAGAATGACTGTCTCCATCGTGGTCATCATGTTCGAATTAACGGGCGCCCTTACCTATGTCCTTCCAATTATGATCGCCGTCATGATAGCGAAATGGGTCGGCGATGCGCTGGGTAAGCGAGGTATTTACGAAGCCTGGATCGCATTCAATGAATATCCTTTCCTCGACAATCGCGACGACAGACCAATCCCCGACATTCCAGTCTCGCAAATCATGACAAGATTGGAAGACCTAGTCACTATTACCGCCGAAGGCAGCACAATCGAAACCCTAGGCAATCTACTCAAGGAACACTCCTACAGGGGCTTCCCAGTGATATCAAATTCTCACGACGCGGTATTGCTTGGTTATATCTCAAGGACAGAGTTGTCTTTTGCATTGTCTTCTGCAGCCACGGCGAGAAATCTGCCACCACATACCCAATGTTTCTTCTCCCATCAACCGCTTGCTGATGTTGAACATACACTTGATCTCCGTCCATGGATGGACCAAACACCCATCACCCTGAATTCTGCCATTGGACTAGAGTTGTGTGTCAACTACTTCCAACGCTTGGGTCTGCGATACCTCGGGTTCTGCGATAGAGGTGTGTTGAAGGGCTTGCTTACGAAAAAGGACGTCTGGTTTGTTGTGAACGGAGGAGATGAGAGTGGGGGCAGAGTTGCCGGAGCCAGAGAAGATGAGGCTGCACATATGAGGGTCAGAGGTATTGGTGCTGGTGTGCTTAGGGAAGGCGATGAGGGCGAAGAGAGAGGGCTTCTTTATGAGGGTAGGGGAGGTGCAAGTGAAGAGCACGATATCGATCTAGGCGAAACCCGCGCATAGCAAATGATCAAATGGAAGATTTTGATACCGAGTGTTTTTTGTCCGATGGGTATTGAGTGGCTTCCAAATCGCTGTTTTGCTCACGATGAACGCCACACCGCTCTGCAATGCTATTCTCTTATACAGTCTGTAACAAGTGAGGCTTCGTTGTTATAGTAGAACCCAGTGCCATAGCCTCGGTGTCACCATGAGTGGCCAGAGCAGCAGAAGAGAAGATTCTAATTGGTAAAAGAGACAATTCCATGGCTTCGGAGCTGAAGACACAAATCAAGGTCATTATGTCTGGAAATTCCAAGCCTGTGAGACGAGCAACTTGCGTAAGGATACTGCGTGGTTAGTGGGTCGGTTAGAAATGATCTGCTTGAGGATCTCCACCGCTCTTGCACAAATTCATCATTTCGTTCCACCAATGCCAGCGGGCGAGAAGGTCCACGCAATCCTCTGTCTTGTGACCGATGTTCGACGTTCGGGCTTGCGTTGAACTTGGCAGAATTGGAGACTTTGAAGTAACGCAATTGAATTTGGGAAAAAGGCCTGATCAACTATGAACTCCCAAGCTCCATGGAAGGTAAATCAGGAAACTCTCCCCAGTTGCAGTCGTCTACGTTGAAATCATAATAATCGGCGGGATGGTTCATTATGTACCGTTCGTGATCCTTTTGTTCCTTTGCCATCTGTTCCCTAGTCTTTGTTGCTTCTTCCAAGCTCATCGGCCAGCTGTCGGTATACGAGTCGATGTGGTCAAGAAGTTCGCGCGGTACGGGGACGTTTCTAGGGAGAGCTGCTGCTAGAGCTTGCTCTGCCCACCAATCATGATCTTGTGGAGGTACGTTTCTAGTCGAGCAGATACGATAGGAAGGATCCACAAGAGACAGGGTAAGAAAGCTTCGATGACCGGGTTTGGTCTTGTCGACGAGCTCGAATGGCGTAATGCGATGATGGAGTACGTTCGGCCAAGCGAGCAGTCGACCCACGGGAAGACCAACAGATCCTAGTCTTTGCAATGAAGGAGGCGGGTTAAGAGATCCTCCAAGAATCTGTTCTTTGTAAGGGACGGCAAAGACTTTCAGGAAAGCTTCGAGATCATATTTTTTGTAGTCGAATTCATCCAGATCCAATCTTGTTTCTTGGCGGAAATCGATGCGAGGCTCTGATGTATTCTCCTCCTCGAGGATGTACATAGAGTTGGCGACAATATGCTCATTATGTAAGCCTTCGACGTGCCAGTCGCTACCTGGAAACCTGGATTCGCTGGAGTTCAGTTCGATCCTGTCGATCTTGACTATGACTTGTAATCCCTTCTGCCGGAAAGACTCTTGGAGAGCGACCCTGTACGTCTTATGGGGAATCTGCGCTGTTGGAGCCTCTACATCTGGTCTGTAATCACAGGCCTTCCTTTCTATGATGGCTTCCCATGATTGTCCGGCTTTCCACTGCTCATAGGTGTACGCAGTACCTGGCTCAGGATGCACAAAGTGAGTAAGCTTGCCGTACCTTATCCGCACCGGCAAGGCTAAGTTCTCCCCAGATCTACACCAGGCATCGAAATCATCAGGCTCCTTGTACCCAAACCTACAAGAAGGATCCTCGTCGTCCGAGGAATCGTATGGGTTGAAATCAGGCTGGGCGCAGTATGCCCTGGCTTCTTCAATCGCAGCATAGTAAAGCTCACTCCCAGGATGCTTTCCTGCTTCAGCTAAGCGGTCGAAGTCAGGTGGCGGAGGCTCATATGAGATGCCATACGTCTTGATGCGGGTTGGAAAGCGCCCACAACTTTGTTTGATCAAGACGTCATTCCAAGGCTCGATAGAAGTCGAAATAAGTTTCTCAATAGCATGATACAGACCATGGTTCCGAGGATGCAGGCCATTGATGTATGAGGTGATGCAAACGCCTGTGCCGGAGGACTTTAAGAAGTCTATTTCGCAAGGCAACCGCTGGAAATTCGTCGACCATGACGGTCCTCTTTCACGGTGCATCTCCCACTCAGGACAGCCATACCAAGCCGGCCCAAGAAGGAGATGATCGCCTACGACAGGAATTTTTGGAGCAATATTGCACTTGCTTATGTGCTGGAACATGTCATCAAGGGGTACTATTTCCCCTTTAGCCAAGACTCTCGACTTGCCGTATATGAGGGGATAGAGGAAAGGATCAATGAGCCTGTGTATTTGCCGAGGAGTATCAGGAGAGGGATCGAGGGTGGCGGCATCGGATGGTAATGATGATTCCAAGACTGAGAGCTCGTCTTTAATGAGGGTCCGTGTCTCCTCATCCACCACGACGTCTGATTTGCAAATGGCGACTCCAGTGTTGTAGACCAGAATGCGACCACTACTTTGGAAGATACGAGCCTTGTCTTGCAATTCTGAGAGACACCATTCCCATGTTTTCGGACTGATGAGACGGCCAAGCAGTGCTTCTTGGGACAACTGGGACGTCTTCTTGTGGTCAAAAACATCTGTCGACCAGCTTGGCTTATCGGTAATGTTGTCTATCAAAGAAAGCATGGCAAGCTCCCGGGCTGTGAGATTTGGCTCCTGGAACCATTCGCGTATGCCATGAGTGAATCGATCCTCTGGATGTAATTCTAGCTCCACAGGATATCCAAAACCAGGCACAGCAAGTGGACCGTGGCCGCTGTTGTCAAAAGGAGGTGGGTCGGCAAAAGGCGGGGCCATGATCTGGTCGATTGGCCTGTTTTTGCTTTCTTCTGTTTTCGTTTGGAGGAGGTTAAAGGAATTGATGGGAGAGATGGAAAGATACAATATAGAGATTGGACTGGCTAGAACTAGCAGGAAATATCGATTAAAATGAGTCATGGCATAATAACAATTTATTTCCCTATCTAAAGGTAAGATTTAGATGGCCTGAGTGTTATATTCTTATATTTATATCACTTTACTATTTCTACTAAGAAGATAGTAATTACTATAGTATATAACAATACTATTATATGCATTTAAATTTATCACTATTATAGCTTTTATGCAGAAAGTAAAAGAATATTAAATCCGAGCAGGTTTTATCTTTTTAGAATCTTGCACCATAAAAATAGCCTATACATATACTCGAAATTGACAAACTTTTGAAGTAGCATATCCACAGCTAGCTAAGCAATTTTAATTTATATGTTGTTTAATTAGATGTTGTATAAAAGAGGTCTGGAAAGGGCGACCCCTCGGAATCTCACCAAAAATCGTGTCTCCAGACTTTTGAAACGGGTGAGTATCTTATACATACATCCGATGGGTACGGAGTGGCTCCCGGTTGCTGTTTCTGTGGCATTCGGAATTGCTGCAATCCTTGTACACTGATGCAGATGCATGGCTGTGCATGCATTTCAACAGCCTCAAATAACGGGAAGGAGCGAAGCGTCGCACTCTTCTGAAGCTAATCTGTTGACAACTGTAACCGACACATGAGCATTAGTTATTTCGCTTTCCCCATCCACCACACCACCAGCCAATTCTACCAAGACTTTGTTGCCAACAAGAACCATCATTACACCATCAACGTCTAGAATCTTTCAGCTCATGCATACATCCTTCGGTAGCTGCAAGAGGTCAATCCCGATATCGAGAACAGCAGCTGCAAGCCACGCACCGTCTTTTGTTGGATAAATGCAACGCTGCATAGTCTGCGCTATGGGATTTGCGTGTTGAAGCCTCACATTATTCCATGAACATCTCTCGTGGACTCGAGCTCAGAAAGGTGCCAAAGATATTTAGTATGGAGGCAGCCAAATTCGCGGCAGCTTCCGATAATGAGCCTTCGCGAACTTCTGTCCTTGGGTCAATCTATTTCGAACTCTCTCAGTCTGAAGACACGCCATCTTGGTCTAAAGACACGTGGAGTTTCGCTCCCATAGATCTCGGACAGATGAACTGAGAAGCAGCTTCCTTCGGGGTTGAGACAGCCAGCATAGGAGGACGATCGAGCAACATCACCTTCCAGACCCCAGCAGTTCGTGCGAGACTTGAGTGTAAGGAAGTTGATACTTGGACCAATACATCAACCTGGCTCGAAACCGTAGACTTTACTAACAAGACGTCGTGGAATGACGTGAACAGGCCCACAGGCTTACATCGCGGATATCTACTGAAAGGATTTGCCAATGTGGGACCTGCAATAGGCTTTTTCATGTCTCCAATCTAAGGACACGACACAGATGATGGCACGTCTCGGTTCATTCAAAGACTCTGAAGGGTAGGAGCGTCGGGGTATCGAGCTTGTCGATTCTACAGCATCACAGGACGAGAATGAAGCTGGATCGGTGCGTGAACGAAGCCAGATACCAACTCACCAGGCGCTCGAGGAGCAAAGTATATATCGTCGCCCGTTCAAACGCAACAATTCTGTGGACTGGCTCCCTCGTGATGAACAGCAAGAGGATGGAGACATTGAGCTTCGGGGAATGCGAAGGCTCCTGATTGCGGATATTGATCAAGGACGGGGTGTTTCTGGAAGTGATGTGGAGTCGGTTGGCCGAGCGAGTTACCAAAGTCGCGAGGCATTCCTGCAGGTCCCGAATACGATGCCTTCGGATATTCATCTGTAGAGGGAGAAAATTGTTGTATACAGCTTTGAGATACTTTTGCGACTTTCGAGATCTAGGATGACAGAGGAGGAGAAAAAGAGTCATCCCTTGATATTGAACAGGTTAACTCTCGAGAGGTTTGCTCAATGATGCTCGAGGTGTGTACACAGTCACCGTCTTACACTGTCTTCCACCTCTCCTCTCCAGACCCCCTGTCTGACTAGACTGAAGCCCAACACTAGTCTCATCCACCCCAGCACCTGCAGTCTTCGATGCAATCACGGAAACAACCTTAGTCGTCGTTTCCGTTAATGAAGCCACCCACTCCGTCCTCGTCACCATCTGCGTCTCCGTCGTAGTAACCCTCAAAACCTCCCCATCAATTCCCGCCACTTTGGACAAGAAATACGCTTGAAACCCAGCGAGTATGCAAAGTGCAAATAACAGTGCTGAAGATACACAGATACAACCAACCATCATTGCATTACTGGGTTTGCTAGGTCTCCATCGAGTGTTGTCTTCTGGAGCGTCCTCATCGCTAGTTCTCACTGCAGAATTGGCGAGGGTGGTGTACTTGCTTTTCGACTCGGGTTTGGACGACTTGTTGTGGCGACTGGGGGTTTGCGCGGATAGTCTTGCTGCTATTTTTTGCGAGGCTGGGATGTGGAGGTTGGGGACGTCGTGGAATCTGGATTGGTTCATGTACATTTTTGGGTGGTTTGGGTTTGAGAGAGGATGGTGGTTGAGGGAGGGAAGATGGGAGGGAAGGAGAGGGTGTGATGAGTTGGTTTATAGCCTCTGGGTGCTTTCGCAAACAAGCACAGAGAAGCTTTGAAGTCTGTTCGTCAATTGAGCAAGATACTTGTGTATATGCTTTCTCGATGGCCAGGAGACTTTTGAGATGACGATTGTATCAAGAACGAATGGACTGTCGTAGTCCAAGTCCAGCCCAGAGAGTAGTTGATATTTCCCGAGCAAGACGAATAATTTTGAGATCCCTCGAGGCATGCGCTCAAGCGGTTTTCAGGCTCTCTTTCGAACTCTCGGGCTCGCGATGTTTCGATGTATGACTTAACATTGTGAGTGCATCTGTGTTTACCTACCTTCTGCGATCCAGCAAAGGACATACATTATGGAATCACACAATGTTTTCCTTCGTTTATGTCGTTTTGTAGAGACGTGACTGACAACAAGACTGCAGGCAGAACTCCCGGATCATTCTGCAATCATGCAGCTTCACTAACGACAAGCTTGGGCTCTGGGAAGTGTTACTCGAGCAGACCATACCAGTTCTTACCTACCATAAGTCCGATGGATGTCAACTGGTGTTGCGACTGTAGAAACCATGCATCGCGCAGACAGAGACCGACCTCGATTCGACCAGTAGGCGTGAGCGAATTTTATTCTCACGCTGTGAACGGATGTCATCACGATATAACCGCATGAGGCAGACTGCGGGATCGATTTGATGTGGTTCGCAATGGAAGGATCAATAGTGTCGCGTGCCCACTTGCTCCTTCGTGATTCGAATTTTTCCGGTGAGTTCACCTGCATCAAACGCTAAAACGGAAGGCGTTCCGTAACGAGGAACCAACAACCTTGAGGAGGGAAATAAACTCACATGGCTTTTATTCCCTCTTGGAAGCGAAGGAAGCAGCAAAGCAAAGTGGTATTTGTGGTGGAGAAGATGTCACTGATAACGATGGGAAACAGTCGTTTGACGATTCAATTGCCAATTGTGTGGGTTTTGGGAGGATGTGCAAAAGCTCGGGCTGACATCAGATGACTCTTTCGTTCGCGTAGAGACTTGAGCGATGACTCGATAGCCGGAGGGTCTCATTCTTGCTGCACGAATGTTGCAACATGCAGAAGATCTGGGGATCATGCAGCATCGAAACGAGTCATTATTATATCGCGTCTGTATTATGCAAGGAAGCTGTCGAGAAAGGAAGGAGCTGCCGACGTTTCAAACACCCACCATCGAAGGATCAAAATGACAGCAAAGATTTACCACAGGATTTTATTTTGCTCAGTTATCTTCCGCACGAAGCAGAAAAAGTGTAGGATGATCCAGTCCAGGCTTGCTACGCCCTACGCATGTGGCGAGAAAAATAAGGGTTGGGACGAGAAAATCAGGAAGGCTGTCGGCAGCGGCCGCCCGTATGGAACCTTGTTTCGGCAGAGGCTTGAAGCCTCTGCAGCTTGCTTCGACGTCCACTCAAGCGTCGCAAAGCAGTAAGAGATACATGCAAGTTAGCTGTGAAGAGATGCTGACCATCTCGGTGCATGGATACGAATCAAAAAAACGCGAGCACCAAGCATCGAAACACACGTCACTTTCTGAACCAATACGATCCGGTATGGGGCCGGACACGACCGATGTGACCGAGACCCAGTATACAGGGCGCGAACAGACCAGTTTTGATTTTTCATAACCAAATTTTGCTCTAGCGTGTCAACGACGGATGACCGTGACCACTTTCTTACGTACATATATCCAACCCCAGGGCAGCTCAAGTCCGACATTCTCTACCTCAGACCTTTTACCATTTCATACCCCGCCTGTTGCTTCACAGGGTTCGATTAGGTTGTTGGACACGTGCGCCACTGCCTATACCATTTCTTGAACTACCTTCTTTTCACATATCGCCGTCATGTTCTCGGAGAAGAAGGAGGCCAACATTGGCTCCAAGCCTGTGCAAGACGGTATCTACTCGTCGGGTCCTAGCTCCATCAACCACGATGATGTCGAGGGTTCGCCAGTTCCTGGAACCACCGTCCAGCTCAAGCGTAGACTGCAGTCGCGTCATCTGCAGATGATTGCCATCGGTATGCGCCAATCTCTTGCGCTGCCACAGAACATGACCTGACAAATGACTCTTTGTAGGTGGAACAATCGGTACAGGTCTTTTTATCGGTTCTGGAGGTGCACTCGCAAATGCTGGACCTGCCGGCGCATTGATCGCATACGCCTTTGTCGGTACACTCGTCTACAGTGTCATGGTCGCTCTGGGTGAGATGGCCACCTTCCTGCCTGTTTCTGGCGCCTTCACAGCATACGCATCCCGCTTCGTCGACCCCAGTCTCGGATTTGCCATGGGTTGGATCTACTGGTTCTCATGGGCCATGACATATGCTCTGGAATTGACTGCTAGTGGTCTGATCATTCAGTACTGGGACGCCAACCTCAACATCGGTATCTTCATCGGTACATTCTGGGCCGTCCTTACTCTTGTCAACTTCCTTCCCGTGTCCTTTTACGGTGAAATTGAGTTTTACTTCGCCTCGATCAAGGTCCTTACCGTTATTGGATTCATGATTTTTGCCATTTGCATTGATGCAGGAGCTGGACAACACGGATACTTGGGTTTCCACACGTGGAAGCACCCTGGCGCTTTCGCTCCTTACCTTGTCGAGCACAACGATGCTGTCGCCAAGTTCGTCGGTTTCTGGGCCGTTCTGATTCAGGCCGGTTTCTCTTATCAAGGAACTGAGCTTGTTGGTATTGCCGCTGGCGAAACTAGCAACCCTCGCAAGACTGTCCCTGCAGCCATCAAGAAGACTTTCTATCGTATTGTCTTCTTCTTCGTCTTGACCGTTTTCTTCATTGGCCTTCTCGTTCCCTACGACAACCCGCACCTCGTCTCCGGCCACACCGACGCATCCTCCTCTCCCTTCGTCATTGCTGCAAACCTTGCCGGTATCAAGGTGCTTCCTGGCCTCATCAACGCAGTCCTCCTCTGTGTCGTCCTCAGCGCCGCAAACTCAAACGTCTACTCTGGCTCCCGTATCCTCGTCGGTTTGTCCGAGCAGGGCTCCGCACCAAAGTGGTTGGGCCGCACCAGCGCCCGCGGCGTGCCATACTACGCCGTTGCCATCACCGCCGCCTTCGGCCTGCTCGGCTTCATGAACGAATCCAACTCTGGCGGTAAAGTCTTCAACTGGCTGGTCAACATCACCGGTGTCGCCGGCTTCATCACCTGGACCTGCATCAACATTTCCCACTTGGCATTCATGCGCGCCCTCGCCGCGCGCGGTGTTTCCCGCGACACCCTCCCCTACAAGGCAATGTGGCAACCTTTCTTCAGTTGGTACGGTGTCTTCTTCAACATCTTGATCATTTTGACCCAAGGTTTCACTGCCTTTATGCCTTGGAACACTTCCGATTTCTTCGTCGCGTACATTTCGCTCATCTTGTTTGCTGTCTTGTACGTTGGCCACAAGCTCGTGTTCCGTCAACCTCTCGTCAAGCCAATAGAAGCAGATCTCGATACCGGACGTAAAGAGATTGAGGAGATGCACTTTGAAGAGGCCGAGCCTGTTGGTGCTTGGCAAAAGTTCTGGGCTTGGATGGGCTAGAAGCCTTGCTTGCATTTGCATTTGCATTTGATTTCCTGCTTATTGGGTTGCACTTTGCGTATTTTCATTGTTCATAATTTTCTCTTTGGAAGTTCATACCCTCGGGCGGCTGGGAAACAGAATCATGGTTTCATTTTATAGATGAGGACAGAGCCTTTAGACGGCTAGATCTTGACGACGATGAATGAAGAACGATATACTTTCAAAATTACTTCTCTACTCAGTCCAGTCTTATAAGCTCAAATACTTCTATAGTTCACATCGAAGTCAAGTACAAGGATTCAGATGATTTAGGATGGGCTTAAGTAGGATGTACTCGTTACGTATGATATTGCTACAGAACTACATCTGTTGGAAGCATTTCCTTGCCACGCTGTTCACAAACCCCTCCCTTCTTGACATAAGCTGATACTTGATAAACGCTGCAATCCTTGTTGCTGTACAATGACTCTCCACCCCAGCATTACCTTCCACTTCCTCAGAACCCAAGCCATACTCTCCTGAGCTGTGAATCTCGTACAAGACCCCCAGCTTTGCTTCACTCGTAGCCGAAAGTCTTCTTGATGATCTCGACACCGATACTGCCAGCTTTACCTCCCACAATCTCGTTGAAAGTCCCCGCGACTCCTCGTAGAGTTTCTCCAGTGTATTGAGCATCATCGCGATAGACGTGTTGACAGTGGGTTTCCATCTGTTCCGCTTGCATCAGGATACACCCGACCAGATCTGGCATATGCAGACGGTGAATGCCGTTCGGCGCGGCATATGGATGTCTGCCATCAAACTTGTAGCTAATCTCAGCTTCAAGAGTTGTTAAGATGGTGCAGCAAGTTCGGTGGAGTCGAAGATAGTCGAAGGTCAGATGCATGCCTTCACTGTGGACTGCGGCTGCCATACCATCAAGAAGATCGGTGACTGTGAGTGCGTGCTCGCTGCCGGTCTTTACGGCTTTGCTCGTGGAACCATTCGCTGTCTTCGTTTCCATGTCAACCGAAGACGTCGACGAATCTCGCAGCTGCTCAGCGCGTGAGGCCTTGATTTTAGCTTCAACGGCAGTAAGATCGGTGGCCAGTGAAACATTGTCGTAACACATGTAGCGACCAGCGATCAAACTAGCAAAAGGGATGTGATCCTCCACATTGCGGCGATTGTTCGGATTGATTTTCAGCTTTTTTCCTCCATTGTCTGCTCGATCGCTTGCGCTGTTGGTAATCGACAAACCTCTACAGAGATTGAAGCACTTGACACAACCAGCAATGGATTGTGGAGCGGCTCCCATGAAGATCCTGTCACCACGCTGAAGCTTGAAGAGGACTTACATATCTTCCCAGCGTCCTGTAAGATGCTGAACCTTCAGTGCGTTATACAGATGTGCGCAGTAGATGACGACGGTCCAATCTTTGACACACGATATGCTGGATCGCTGCATTGTATATCTCCCGCCAAACAGATAAAGTCCGCACATGACGGGATAGTGCTGGAAGAAATCGAACGACGGTAGCCTCTTGATGTTGTTCCCATTGATTCTCCAAACGACCAAGTCCGAGATCAACATGAAGTCAATGAGCTCACCAGTGGTATGCATATGATCGCGAATCTGTTTGCAGAAGGTGGGATTCAAGGGATTGGACGAAAGTTTTTCGTGAAAGGCGACCGTCTGATCAAGCGTCGATTTCAGGTATTCTCCTCCTTTCTGCATTTCCTGATAAGCTCTCCCAAGCTCAGCGCCGAGTGTATGTTGAACGTCGAGGTATACCTGAGCCGCAAAGGCAAGCCAGAGGGGAATAGGTTTATCAGGCGACATGTCCCTGACACCACGAACGAATTCATCTTCTACCCAGCGGTCCATTGTCGCCATGGCAGTAAGCCCAGTGAAAGCTCTGAACAGCATGAACTTGTCATCGAGGATCTTGTCTCTTATTGACTTGTGAGACCACTCCGTGGATGTATCTCGGCACTTGGGCACAAGATGGTCCACATAGGCTATCTTATCAGTAACCCTCCAACCACGTAGCTGATCCAACATGAACCACGTGTTGACGAAGAATCCGTTGGCGATATCATAAGCATCAAAGTTGTAAAGATCGGTAGGTTGCTCACGCTTCAGCACATCCACATTCAACAGGCGGCATGTTGTAATGAAGCACGGAACCACACATGCTTGGAAGTCGGGCTGCTCGTGGAATGACTTGTCATGGTCTTCTTGCAGATGGCGGACGATTTCGATTGCGGTATTGGTAGAGATGGCAGTTGCGTGCAGATCAATGTCCTTGTTGATGTAAGCCTCCCACAGGCCTTTGATGTGCTTTCGTATCTTGTGAATACTGTTTATAAGAATGAAACCGGCAATGATGTGTTCATCAGCCTTGTTCATGGATTCAGCCTGATAACGGATGCGCTCGGCAGTTCTAGAATTGTGCTTCGAAACATTCTCTGACAATGAAGCGTTGAGGAACTTATCTGACAACTCTTCAACCTCCAGGGCCTCGAAAGCATTTTGGTTGCGTGCCTTGTTCTCGGTGGCTCGCTTGCTATGTGCTTGGGATTGTTTGAGAGCGCAGCTCCAGTCTTTTCTGCCATGTACGGCCGCATTATGTGGCGTACACGCTCGAGAACGAAGATGAAGTGTGCATGGCTATCGATGTCTGAAGAAGTTTCGGTAGCTAGCTTGATGTTCTTGAAACTAGCGTTGTGCTCTTTGCGAAATGCAATAGCCCGATCCAGGATAGTAACAAGGACGGCGGGCACCTTGATAGCGGGTGTAGAAGATGAGACAATTTGAGAAGCAAGTTGAGTGAAAGACTTGATTGGTATGGTGTAAATCCGCAGCGGTGTAGATTTGGTTCCGTCCTTGGAAGCGGCGTCTCTGGCAAGCTTGCGGGCTCTTCCTTTCAGCTTTGGGGTCTTTTCGCTGTCTTTGAGCACTTCTGGAGAGAAACCACATCGTTTGGCGGTGGTTGCAAGCCAGTTGGCGATGGCGCCAGTGTCCTTCTTGTAAGTCGTGTAAGTTCCTTGAAGGTAGTCAGGCGTCATTTTCGATGATGAAAACGGGGTTGGCTAGAGAGGGCTGCCGGAGGACTTCGATTGTGATGTGAGTTCTCGGTGGTGTTTCTGGGATGTGAGATGGCGATGACAGAAGCTGCAGACAGCGAGCCGAAATGGCGTGTTCTTGTGAGAGTTGTTGAAAAGTGCGTTCAAGGAAGCAGCCACTCCAGTGATGGATTTTGAGTGGGAGTCGTGTTGGAGGGAAAGTGCGTTTGTGGAAGCAGCCAGCTGCACTTCATTCGATGCACACTCCGAGATTAGATCTGGGGTGATCGCGACTTCCTTTACACCAGAAGCTGGACCGCTGAATTTCTCATGCTTACACGCTACCGCTCTTCATCTCGCCTCTACAGAGATCTTGCCAGTACCCCTCTTCTTTACCAGTCTTTTCTCTCCACTACGACTTTTTTGCAACTTGCGCTCATCCTCGAACTGAACCTTTCTCACAGCACGCTCTATCAAATGTGTAGGCATATCGTTTCTAGGCGCTGCCCGGTCGTAAGAGAAAGCTTGATAAACCGGCGCACTTTGAGATCTTGCATGCTCTTCTTGCGTTAGATATTGCTGTGGTGGTTGAGGGACACGAGCGTGATGGGAAAGCTCAACTGCAGAGTCCATTCGAGAATGTGCTGCATACTGGTATGGCTGTGATGAGGACTTGGGCCTGGCTGGGAGAGGTGGCCTGACCTGGGATGATCGAGATGGTGTTGCTGCGTTCTCACTTGGCCTATGGTTCAGCTGGTGTCTTTCCATTCTCGCTGTCTGGGGTTGGTGATAGGGACGGCGATCTCGATTAGTCGAGGTGGAAGAAGAGCGGCTTTCGTGGGTTGAGTTTGATGGCCTGCAAGATGCTTCTTGTACCAGCGTTCTTGGGAAGCCACTGAGCAAATATCTCTGAGTACCATCTTGACAGCCGCCTCGTAGGACAAGAGCTATCGTAGTCGAAGCCATCGCATTTGGGACTTCAAAGTCGATGTGAGGTATCCTTAGCATACCGTAAATAGTCAATCTTGAGATCACCTTTTCTGTAAGCTTGACTTTGACGCCTCTGCCGTCCGTACATCTGGACGTATCTTGGATGACAAACTCCGGCATGAAGTTTGAAGTGCACTGCCTCGACAGGAACTCGCCTAGAGCTTTCAGATTCGATGAGCCTTCCTCAAACTTGCAGCAGATATAGCCCATACACATGAAGCTCCCGCCTCGTAGTGGCGCTGTCTTGACCAGCTTGAAGTAGAAAGAGCTTGCCACAAGAGAGCAAGCAACGTCTTTTACCACTTCCATGACATCAGGATCCATGAGTCTCCGTTTGACATCGGCTCGAAACTCTTTGAACTTGTCTTTGGCATCGAAAGGTGGTGGCTTATTCTTAAGCTCCAGATTCAGACGTACATAAGGACTTGGGAAGCCATCGTTTCGATTGTTGATGTCAGCTTCAAACTCGGTCCAGGTGTGTTCAGCGTCCAGTATGTTATCAAATCGTTGATACAATGCATTGAGAGTACGACGTATGCCTCCCGATCTATTTGTTGGTGCGTTTGGTGTGTTGTCGTCTTTAGTGCTCGATGAACGCCGTTCCAATGCCTCTCTTTGTGGTGCGGACGGATTCTTGCCTGTGCCAATTGACAACAGCATATCCGGATGCTTGTCTGCAATTGCAGGCCAGAGAAGTTTTCGTTCTCTATTTGCAACGTATACTGGATTGTTGTGATATAATCCTCCGTCGATGTAACTCATTCCAGTCCTTGTATGAGTATAGGGCTTGAAGTAGAACGGCGCTGCCGACGTGGCCGCTGCTGCTTCCCAGACTTCAAGCTCATTTGAAGGATTCTCTGGTCGGACAAAGGTTTGGCTATCCCCTGAACTCTGCGGACGATTGTAGTTGGCGAAGATCGTCGCCTCATTTCCATCAGCGGAGGTAGCCGTAACAGCGACCTTGATTTTGAATGCATCCAGAGAGTCATTAGCGCCAAACAGAGGACTTCTACCGAGCGTCGCTCTCAGAAGATTGTGGAGAGGCGTTGCTTTGTACTTGCTGCCGTGATTCAACAAGACAGCTTGTTCCAATCCCCATACTCCTCTGAACTCACGCTCGGTAAAGGCTTGGTCGCAGAACTTCTCAAACATTTCGATGCAGTAGCCAACGGACCAATGCTTTACTCCCAAAGCCAGAGCGTTGATACCTCCTGTGCTCGTGCCGACAATAAGATCAAAGAACGACTGTATGCGTAAGTTCCCTCCCAAGGTTTTCTCGATAGCTCGTAACACCTCAAGCTCCATGATGCCTCGCATACCGCCCCCATCGAGGGATAGTACTCGTACGCCTACATCATCCGATAGACAAGTGACTTCGCAAGGCGGTTCGAAGCTGGTGTACATATGTAGCGGGCAATACTCCAGTTGTATCTTGCCGTGAGCTCTCTTCCCACAACTTCTGATGCAACTGTCGCAGAACACATGGCCGCATGGCAGAGGGTGTAGCGGTATATTGGCCAGACAACCAAAGCAGCTCACATGACTGATGCAAGGCGCAGCTGTTCCCAGGGTCGTGAAATAGTAGTCCATCTGTTCGAAATGCAAGTCACTTGCTGTCCATCTCCTAGAAACCTCCCGCGATTCCTCACTCAAGACTTCCAGGTAATCTTGCTCGCATATATCGAGTTGCCTCTTGAGGAGAGATATCCATTCTGGTAGATACGACTCCGCGGTGATGTCTGATGTGTACTGACCTGCGCCAATGGTCTTGCCGTCCTTGGTACGATGTTCCATGCCATGAGAGAGCCTTGTGCCCGTACACGTACGATTCGAGCGATCGCCAAAAGAGCACATCAGATGATCAACGCAGAACGTCTTCAGCATATGTTCTAGGGGCGGTTGATAGTACTCGCTGAAGACATCTCTGATTCGTCCTAGCACTGGTCAGTATTCGCTTGACTACAGGTCCGCACGGATGTTCACCTCTGCGACTCCAAATGCAGTCATAGAAGACACATGACGCTACAATGCGTCCAAGAAATCGAGTTATCTCCTTGGTAGACGTTCCTCGAGGTCGTTGACCTTGAATCTGGATTGCAAGTTGAAGAGCATGTTCGCCAATACTCGAGGTTCTTGTCGGTGCAACTCCACTCCACCTTCGCGATTGGCAGGTTGATTGTCGAGTAAGTTCACACATTAGATGATGTTATGGTGGAAGAGCCAGCTCAATACACCACATTCAGAGAGTAGAAGAAATGCATCGGAAACACCAAGACGAAAAGAAAAGAAGGGAACGAACGGTTCTTGACATTTGAGCTGACGTTTCGAAGGTTCCGAGCAAGTCCCATAGCTGCCGCGGACGGCTGTCTTGGACCACTAACATTTTCCCAATCCTGATGTAACAAGAAAGTGGTCCCAACTCGGGCAGGGCCATGCCTGGACGAACTTTTCTGATCAAGGCATCCGGAACAGCCGAATCGGAGCAAGACTCCTTTCGGCGACGGTACGGTAGGGCTGTATTTCTTGCATGTGTTGCTGGAAGCATTTGCCAACCTTAAATGTGATAGAACCCATGATCCTGGTTGACGGGTGCCTGGGTTGCGATCAAGTCGCTTTAGTCCTTGCCTATCTCCCGTGTACTGTAAGCTGCACGCTTCTGTACGTCTACCGAAAGCGACGAGCCGAACATGTTAGCGACAATAGTTACCATCTATGCCGAAGGGGCCTCGAAGGATGCGAACAAGTGTCGGACCAAGACGACTTGAGGTCCACTTCGCTCAAAGGCTCGAGGATTCGTTACGTACACGATCGCGCCAAGCCCTCACCATCCAGTTTGGAAACACCATCCGAGTCAAGTCCTTCAATGGGAACAGCCTGGGGCCGCGGGACGGGACGATAAAATTGAGTTCAGAAACCACAATGGTGTCGAGATATGTATATACGAGACATGTGAGAGGCAGACGGTTGGAGTTCGCAGACTGTCATCTGTCACCACTGTGCGGGCACCCGCCAAGTCAAAGTCACTACCCGCATGATCAGAGTCGCGCAGTACATGGCGCGATGGCTGTAAGCAGCTGAAAGGCGTTGTACAGGTCACGAGGAGTGCTCCTGTAGACAAGCCGTCAATGTTGTCGCTTGAGTTCGCCTGAGTTCGCCTGAGTTCGCTTGAGTGGAGGGCTCGATGGGGCAGAGTAAGCAGCCATGAACGGTTGAGTCCAGACTGTAAGCACCCCACTGACAGCCTTGTGACAATCCAAGGACAAGCATCAGGCAGAGACGCCTTATCCATTAGGCTGATCACAGTTCAAATATATGCCTGCTTGTTGATATATAACATGGATAACGAAACCACAAGAGAGACCGGAAAGAATTGTTGAAGTTGGTGAAATCAATTTCAAGTATGCTACAAAGGCAAAGGGCAATCCGTTACGGCCCCAACCATGCGCCGGGTAATATCTAAGTCATTCTCTTTCGTGTGCTGGAATTGTTTTGAGGCGCGCAAGTCTTTATGACCTGGAGATGTTTACTTCTTCTGCGAAGCGAGCTTCTCGGTCTCCTTCTGCAGTTGCTCTATCGTGTCGGCGTCGGCCTTGATGTCGCCTCTGTCTGCCTTGACCTGTTTTTGATTGTGTTAGCCTCTGCAAATGAATGCATTTAATTAACAATCAAGACTTACGATGCTCTCGCTGTCACTGGCAATCTCCTCGTGCCAGTGGCCCTTGCCCTGCTTCTGCTTCTCGATCTGCTCGTTCTTGATCCTGTCGGCCTCTTCGGCGCGACCCTCTTGGTCTAGTCCACATGTTAGTTGCTGTATTCAAGGTGAAGCGTAGGTTACAATGCGCAATGGCATTGTCTTCGGCGGAAGCATTGATGTAGACGAAGGCCAGTGACAGCTCGGGAGGACTTACTGAGAGCGCTCTCCTTGCCGACTCTCAGAACGGGTGCGGTCTGGAAAGAACGGATGGGAGCAGAGACAAAGGCTCTTCTGGCGATGAAAGATCTGGAAAGCATGATGGCTGGTGTGCGGTGTTTTCTGAGGAGATGATCAGTATACACGTCAGGGCGAGGAAGGTGGAGGGGCTTCGAACTGGAGGTGAGCTGTTTGGTGGTGACGAGGTCGCGGAGTGTTCTGAAGACAATTGGTTAATTCGCAGGTGGATTGTAGATGTGATGGAGAAGGAGAAATGAAGCAGAAGGGAAGAAGCAACAAAAGAGCTCACTATGACCGACCCTCGGTTGTTCGTTGATCGTACCTGTCGACTCTCCTCCAATCCGGGTCAGCCACTACGTCACTGGTCGTAGCTTTCAATGGCCAATCGAGCGATTACGACTTCATTCACTCGCCGGCCATATCGCCTTTTTTGTGCACGTTTTCATCAAGCCACTTCATGAGAAGAACAATTTTTATGTTTCGAAAGGCGTTACTCATTGATTGTATATATAGCACATGGTTGTGACAAGTACGTCGACGTCCTCTACCGTTGACCAAGCCTGTAGCTAGCCAGCCAAGCTCCTGTCTCGTTCAACATGAGGCACGACAGAGGCTGAGTTGAATGCTTGCTATAATGCAAGGTCCCATTGCACTACGTATTGATTGGAGTAAGACAGATAGATCAGTAACATTGTCAACACCAAGGAGCATGCACAGGATCAATTGTAGAAGTAAAAGAGCTTGTATTTTTCCGTGGCCCAAACTCGACACCAGCATGGTCTACAAGACCAGCATAGCGACAGAAAATCGGTAAGAGAGAGGAAAAGAAAAAGTTGACAAGAGATACGAAATAGCGAAAAGAGCAAAAACAAACTCCCAGTTCCCAGAATCTTGGTATAACCGACAATAAGACTCCTTCTCGCTCGCTCGACGACGATTTGTTGTTGCCAAACCATAAATTCAAATAACAAAGACACCGAATGTCCGCACCGACCGGCCATGAAACCTTTCTTTCCCTGTGTGAGAGTCGTAAAGAAGAGAAAGAATTGTAAACAGCAGAGCAAGCAGAAACCCCAAGCATGCGTATAGATATATGCCTGCGCCCGACAAGTCAAAGAATCCGACTGAATGTGCATCGTGCGGTTTTCGTTCATCCCGTTCCCCACCAAGTGTAACACCGTGCGCTTTGTTGCAAAGGAACATCAACAAAGGCTTTGTAAAAAGTCCGAAAATGCAGAGAGAAATGACCAAACAAGAAAAGTAAACCGATTATGCCCTTTTCGTGACAATGATTCGAAAACGCCGTTCGTCTAGGATCCAGAGGGCTCCGCAATCCAGTGGTATATATGTGAAAGCTTCGTAAATCTGTACAGTCGCAGAATTAAAAAAATGTGTGGCCGTATAGTCGTCCGGTTTTCCAGAGGATGCGCCCCGCCAGCCCTAGACAAGAACAACGCCGCGAATAGAGTCATGAGAAGGTATTAGTCATTTCTCTACCAGCGGCGCTGGTTGATGTAACCCTGCATCTGACGGGCCGGCGAGACACTTGGGGGAGGGCTTGCGATGACGCGGGTGCTAGGGTCGACGATGGGAATAGCATTGCGAGTACGCTGGGCCATGGGCTGGTGAAGCTTCATCTGGTTCTGCTGGAAAGAGTTGTTGTTGTAAGAGGCAGCAGCCGAGGGAAGGAGGAAAGGAGTAGGCTGAGCTTGGTGCTGCAGCGGAGAGGCATCAGGAGAACCAGACGACAGAGATGATCTGTCGGAAGAAGCGGAAGAGTGAATAGAATGGAGCTATACATAGCGTTAGCATTGATGGAGTTTGGCGAGACATGGGTCAAAGACTTACATCGTCCTCGGTCAGGAGGTGGAAGGGGCAGAAAACCTCGTCATCTTCAAATTCGAAACCCTTGGCAGCTTCAAAATCTCTGATGTATGCGTTGTAGGCAGGGGTCTCAGGAAGCTCTTTGGGACTTCTTTGGGCCTTGAATTGCTGTTGACGGTGGGCATTCTGCGCCGAAGACACACGAGGGCCACGGCGAGAGCGACCGTGGTGGTTGTGAGAAGGGTGAGGGTGCGACTGCATAGCAGTGGCATAGTGGGGAGCGCCGTAGTGGAAGTTTGACATGATTGCGTTTGAGGTATTGATATCGATCGAGGGGTGGTGCGAGAGAGAAATCCGTGTCCAAAGCTCGGGAGATTGCGGTTGATCGGAGTTGGCCGGAAGCGATATATCACAACAATAGAAGAAGAAGAGTGATATAGAGTTGGCGAGGGAGGTTGGTCAAAGGCGTAGGTGGTGAAAAATTGGGGGAGGTAATTTGCGAAAATGCGACAGGAATAGCGATGATTGTGAAAATGGGATGCGAGAGATATGGAAGAGGACGGAGGGTTGTGGGTTTGGAAATGGAAAACGAGGGAGGCGAAGGAGTCGCTCGCTGTGGGTACCGGCCTTGTCGAGGCGCCACCGTCCATGCACCATTCCGAAAACGGCAAGGCGCGAGCCCCGACGATGCACGATCAACGCACAAAGACGCTGAAAGCAGCCTACAAGTCACGAGCTGCCACGGCAACTCACCTGCCTATGACGACCCATACACTTGTCCGGTCCTCTGCTTGCGCTTCAGGAGGTTCACAGTGTTGCTGCTTTTTTCGCCGCTCTCAGAAAGTGGTTGAGCGGTAAGTGGGAGTCGTCTTCCCAATGCAGATCCACTTTGTGAAGGTATGCACTACTGCATCATGGTCGAGCGCTAACCGGCTGCATTGATTCTATGCACGCCACAAGTCCACTGAGACAAGGGGAGAGACACGACTGCGCTTGGCGGCATGGCCGGCAGAGTCTCCCATCGACCCCTCACCAATCCCGCCCGCTCTTTCACCGCCTCGACTCGTTCCGGGGAAAGCTTGCCATACGACATGGAATTGCTTTTGGGCTCGAGCCTCTGGTCTGTCTCGACTGTTGTTGCAACTCCGTGCTTGTCCTAGTGACACCGCCAACGTCTATCGATATGGTCGAGGCGGTGTTGGGCGTGCCTGCAGCAGCCTCAGTCCTGCCACCGCCATAGCCATGTGTTCATTTGAGCTACTCTGACCCAGCCCATTTCGATTGCTAATTCAGGAGCCGCTTGCGAATTTGCTCCTGCGTCGTCGTGACAGGCGGTGTTTTGATTGCGAAACAATGAACCCCTCGATTGAATCCGGGGCAGGAATGTCAGATCCCATCTACTTCCGCTGTTGGTAACCCTTGAACTCGTCGAGACAGAGCATCAGGCGATGGTACGCACGTACATGCTTGATGCATTCGTTCAGCGCCTAGGTTGAGCCTCATCAAGGTGTTAATTGGTCGCTCATGTTCAGCGTCGCTGTCTGATCGACGAAGGAACCTGACTTTACTGCTCTGAATAGCTTCAACCCCTGGGGGCTGAACCTTCATCTCTTTGTATTCGTAATTCACTTGGACAGCTCTCTCCTCGTGGCCTTGGCTTCGTACTTGAAGATTAACACCCGTTCCTCCACGCAATCTAACATCTACTTCCTAAATATGCCCGTCCTGGAGGGTTCACCTCTGCAACAATCGACCTCAATATTGCCACCACTATCAAGCTTCTCCGCACATAACCCGACAACCTAGATCGGTTTCGAACAAGAGCTCGGACTGACTGGTTGATCGCGTCAACCGTTTCCATTACAGTAACGGGAACGGCAGTGTGCCATGGCATCCAGATGATATGGGATTTCAACACCTTGTCCATACACGATAAACCACGAATTCGCCATCGAGCACAGATCAGTGACTTTGGTCCATTTTGCACGCATTCTGAGTGCTTATTACCAAAGAGACATGGAACATGTCTTAAAATCCCACTCTTCTTTGCTGTGCTTGAACACAACGATCTAGCCACTAGTGTCGACTTGAGAGTGCCATCACTGGTATGACCTTCACCAACCTGATCTCAAGATTGTCGCACTAAGCAGCATACTATCGAGTGAAGTGACAGAGTCTTATACTGCATAGAACGCCCATCCATTTGTGACACGCAAAGCACCTGAACAACTATAGTGATAGACTTGTGACAGGGTTGTGTTGCTAGCATCTCGACAGGGGAAAAACTCGTCCTCATACGCTAAGGCATGTGAAGCACCGAGTTATAACAATGCACGACTCTCTTAGAAAACAGGGTGCTATCCGCCCGAAGCCGACATACTACCAGCTCTCTTCGGCTATGGCTCTGAAACGAACTTTTTCATGTCTTGCCAATGTCCAGGATTTGCTCTGTATTCTCGTGCGAGGAGCACGGGACTTGCATGCCTTGGAAACCCTGAAGCATGGTTCCCTTTCAAGCTGCGAACTTGCAGATGTCAACGAAGAGCTTGTCGGGTTGTCTTCGATGGCCGTCCTAGCGATAAAGGAGAAAGTGAAGGGGCGCAAACGGCATAGGCTATTTGCCGAGTTGAGTCTCCTTCATGAATCTCGAAATCCCGTCTTTACAAGTCCTCTCGGCATAATTTTCCCAAACTTCATAGAGGCTGATGAATTCTTGAGTAGCAGCCATACAAGCCCCGACGTCAATATCGCTCTCTGCCATCCATTGGACCATTTTGGCGATCTTGTTGGGATTTTGCAGAGCACTCTGTAAAGCCGATGCACTTGTTGCGGCAGCATGTGCTTGCAGATTTGACTGGGTTGGGCGCAAGACGACTGCTAGAAACATGGCTGTGACAGCGATGATGTGCGGCGGATACATTAGAGGCATGTCAGTGTTGTAGTGATCGTTGATGACATTCTGGGACAAAGCCATCTCCTCGGTAGACAAGTTTAGACCTGGTGCAAGATCGTTGAGACTCCGATACGGATGATGAATGATCATGCGTGCTGACATGGTACTGATGAGATGAAACTCGCATTCACCAATCTTGGAAATGTCGTTGACACCTAGCTCAGGCCACTGTCTAGCTGCCTCGGCCAAGACCAATCTGATGTGTATCGGACATTCCTCGACCTTGCAAGCGACGTATACAGCTGTCGTCATGACGAGGTATGGATTTGTCCTCCGAATGTCGACTTTGGTATAAAATCGCCGTACGTAAACCTGAGCTGTGGCAAGCGGTTGCTGTCTGACATTCATTCTTCGACCAAGCTTCACGATTTCTAGTATTGATTAGTTGACCGATATAGATTTGAGATGCGGCCAACTTACGCTGTTGAATGTAAATGTTCATAAGACGTGGTTCAGGTAAAGGATATTTATTGTGCAGTTCCTGATTGTCTTTTTGTTGTTGGTTTCGGATATCATCAAGCTGGTCTTTTGTGAAAGTCCAGTATGTCCGCTGAGTAGAATCCCAGTAGTTGGCCGCCATGATGAATACTGTGTAATTTTCGTGCTCGTTTCTGAATGCCTTTGTTTCAAGGAGATGTTTTCAAAGTATGTTAGCAGTGTTGTGACTATGTCGAGTATGTGATCAACTCGACAGACGACCACGACTTGGGATGAATGCGATGCCAAGGCGACGCTCAACTACGGCAAGAGCGAGTGATGAAGGCAGTTTTAGGAGCATCTCGATGCTTGAACCATGAGTCTAGTTACAGGCGGCTACTATTGCTCAATCATTGATACAAGCACGAATGGGTGTGCAGCAAGATTGCGAGTGTTGCAGAGATACAGAGATGCAGCCCTGTTATTTCCGGAAAGGTCAGCAACTCCAAGCTTGGGCCTGAAATGTGAACGCCAAGGAGGGAAGGAAGGAAAAGCGTCATAAGTCAGGACGGCGGGGATGAGAGGCCTTTTCGGTTGTTCAAGGCTTAGAGCGAAGGACGAGATAACACACTTTTCACCGTCTAGTCGTCTATCATTTGTTGCGCTCGCTCTCGAAGAAGCGCTCGTTGCTGAAAGCTCAGCAAGGCGCATCGCAAACCCCCTTTCCTGGTATATCAGAGCCATGAAACCGAGATAGCCCGGACTTCAACAGACGGCAGACCATGGATGCCGAATCACCCGCCGAGAGAGAGAACAGGACTCGCTCCTTGTGGAAGAAACTGGACACGCAAAACGAGGGTTACCTCGACTTCAAGGCCTTCAGGAAGGGCCTGAAAAAGCTCGATCACCGTGAGCATCACAAGACATGCTGGCCTAGACCAACCTCGACAAAGCGCTGACTCTGCTCTCAATCGCAGCTCTCAAGAACGCAGATGGCTTGATAGAGGATGTGCTCCAGGCCGCTGACATCAACAACAGTGGCCGCATCGAATACCATGGTTAGCAGCATCCAGCCAACCAAGCTCCTACGAACCATCCGCTGACCCGACAAAGAGTTCCGCAAATTCGTCGATCAGACCGAACGAGAGCTCTGGCAGCTGTTCCAGAGTATAGACCGCAACCACGATGGCAATCTCGACAAGAACGAGCTGCGCGCTGCCTTTGTCCGCGCTGGCCTCGCCGTACCCAACTCGCGTCTTGATAGCTTCTTCGCCGACGTCGACACAGACAATGACGGTGTTATCAACTTTGGCGAATGGCGGTACGTCTAACAAGTCGGGAAGAGTTGGTTCGAGACTAATCACAAGCAGCGACTTCCTCTTGTTCATGCCTATCGGCTCGCCCGGACTAAAAGCCGTCATGTCATATTATCAGTCGGCCATGAAGGTGACTGCAGAGGGCGACGTGTCGGTCAGTGATGAGACGATTCAGGGACTAGGTACTGCCACCTCCTTTCTTAAACACTCGCTCTTTGGGGCCATCACCCGAATTGCTTCACCAACACCACCACCCGCTCCATCACCATCGCGCCAGTATCAAGACCATCAAGATACTCAGCCCCAAAGCAATCCACATCTCCCGTCACTCCACACAGAAGCCGCTGTTGCCTCTGATCATGACGACCGATCACATGCATCGCGTGCCTTGGCCTTTATGAGCATGCTGACGGAGTTCGTCCCTGATCCAGGCTACTTCCTGGCTGGCGGCATATCAGGCGTCGCATCGAGAACCACCACCGCCCCTCTAGACCGTCTCAAGGTTTACCTCATCGCTCAGACTGGTACCAACGAAGCCGTGCAAGCTGTCAAAAGTGGTGCACCCGCAGCCGCAGCAAAATCGAGCGCAAATACTTTGGTTAGAGCCTGCAAAGAACTTTGGGCTGCAGGCGGCATTCGTAGCTTGTTTGCTGGTGAGTTAGCCCCTGTAACAGCGTTTCGCTTTTGCTGATCGTTTGTAACAGGTAATGGTTTGAACATCGTCAAAGTCATGCCCGAGTCTGCCGTAAAGTTCGGCTCGTATGAGGTAATATGTAGCGTTCGTTGGCTCGGAATACTGCTGACATCCATTCTAGGCCGCAAAAAAGATGGTCGCACGATTCGAAGGCCACTCAAACACACGTAACATCTCACCTGTCTCGCAATTCGTTGCGGGTGGCTTAGCAGGAATGGTTTCACAAGCTGTCGTCTACCCTCTCGACACACTAAAATTGTAAGTCGATCATTCAAAACCTTGTAACCTGCGCCAGAGTGCTGACCTGCAACAGCCGAATGCAATGCGAAACCGTACCAGGAGGTCTCCACGGAACAAAACTTATTGCCGCGACCGCCGTCAAGATGTGGAACAAGAACGGAATCTTTGCTTTCTACCGTGGTTTACCAATGGGTCTTGTTGGCATGTTCCCCTATGCTGCCATTGATCTAGGTACTTTTGAGTACCTGAAACGCACCATCACTGCATACAATGTCAAGAAGTACGGAGGACACGAAGCCGATGCTGCACCTAGCAGTTTTGCAACAGCACTCATAGGTGGCTTCAGTGGTGCCATCGGCGCTTCCGCCGTTTATCCTATAAATCTGCTCCGTACCCGACTGCAGTCTCAAGGCACTGCCAGCCATCCTCGTACCTACACTGGCATCGTAGATGTCACTCGACAGACTCTTGCAGGAGAAGGTATCAGAGGCCTCTTTAAGGGACTAACACCTAATCTGCTAAAGGTTGTGCCAGCCGTATCCATCACCTACGTCGTTTACGAAAACACCAAGAAAGCTTTGAACCTTCGCTGATTAGCGAATCACAAAACACCGCTTTACGAACGAGATACCCACACACCCTCTCCCCCTCACAGCATGGCATTGCCAGCACTCTGGACATTGCAGTCTCTCTTCGATTGGAACCCGTCACATTCCTTTCATCTTCGTCCATCAATGCATTGCGCAAGGCGCTAAAATGGAGTTTACCTTTTTCGATTTGTTCTTTTTCCGGGATTGTCTTTGGGTGGCAGAAGATCTGAGTTAGCGTAGAGTTGTCGATTAGGATGTGCGACGGACAAGACTGTTTCTCTCGCTCTGGATTGCCTATACTTGGCGTGCTGTATCATTTGTTCCATTAGAAACTTGTTGTTTGTTTTCTTCCGAACAATTTACAATCTACTAGACCTCATAAGCTCCTATCATGAGGCATTATGTGGCTTCCTGTTCCCTCCGCAAGTTGAGGTCTCACATTTTTACACCTGTCCTCTCCCTCACGGTCACATGGCAACTTGGTAGCTTACCAAAATACACGATTGACCAAAGCCATATATGCGTCCAGAGAGAGCCACGATAACGTCATCTCTGCATGGTCATCGCTTCTGTACGAGTGTATTGTGTATCTTTGTGGCTACCACTTGAAGAATCGCAACCCTCGGGGCGACGCAAGCGGGAAGAGCAGAGCAAGTTTGAGTGAGTTTACCAGTCAGCAGACGATGGCAATGACTCTTCGGCCAGACAGATACACAATCGACAAATGATCTATCTCCCCGCCTTCTCTCATCTTACTTCAGAATTCAGACATGAAGTAAAGCACAGTCAAAGCCCATCTCCCAAGACCTCAACCGGAAACCTGACGTACCATGTCAACTCAAGACCGCACTTTGGCGACCAACGCCCATCGATTCTGGCCCCGAGCCATCAAATCTGCCTTGAAGAGAATTCGATACAGGCAAAGATGTCGTACCCCGAGCACCACTATGGTTGACCAGGCTACGCAAACATCTACTTGGCCCAGCACCGCTATGAGCACCGCTGTGGTTGACAAGGCTACACAAACACCGACTTGGGCAAACGACCAACAACAATTTGAAAGCCAGGAAGAGAGCCGCGAGGAAACCGAACAGACAAGCTTTCAGTTCATGGATCTGCCTCTTGAGCTTCGTCGAGAAGTATACCGGCACTACATCAACAATCTGCCGCCATTGATGTATACTTCACCACAGATCTGTCGCGAAGTAGCCGATGTCACCGACCGCGTTGTCACCTTCCAGTTCTTTAATGGTCTGTTTTGCCCTGGCAGCCTGAAATACGATGCAGCCGAACTGGCAGCGGTACAACTCGCATCTCTCTACGACAAGTTCCAAGGAGAGAATATTCGGCTTCGAATCGAGCTTCAATGCCCTAGCGTCGCCTTTTCAATGGTGTACTATTATTTGAAAGCACTCATGGACGTCGTTGAAGCCAGGGAATTGGCGCCGGTGGAGGTTTACATGACTAAAGGCGAGGTCTGCAGCATGTGTGCACAGCATCCACATCCTGACCCTGTGAAGTTCGTCAGAGAATCGGTGGAGCGCGTGGAGCGCTTGAGGGATGGACGAGCTGTGAGATATGGTGTGCAGTCTCGATGCGGTTGTAGGGGTCGGAGACTAGAGTAGCGTACTCCATATGCTAGTTTTGTTATAAACTAGATATATAGCTATCAGAATACACAACTGGGTCCGAACCAGAGACTTGACTAAACAGACTTTATACGATGTCGCCTCTCAGTGAGTAAAGTTGTGTTTCTCGACTATTGTGCATTGTTATGGTGTGTACGGCGCTCTGTTTCATTCAGAGAATGGGATCGATCGGTGTGCAGACCCAAGCAGCACATATCGAGGACCTCTGGAGCAAAAGGACAGCAAGAGAAGGCAGATGCAAAAATAAATGCTGCCTATGGGAGTCGAACCCATGACCTCTGCCTTTCCTTGGTCACCAGAGTTACCTCTAGATGGGAGGGCAGCGTCTTAAACCACTAGACTAAGACAGCCTTTGGTTGCAATTGATGTGGATTCTGACATTGTTGTTGTTTAGATTGGCAGGTGTGGTTGTTGTGGTGTTGGTGACGGACAATCGCGTTGGCAGTACCTGCGGCGGCTACATGCATTCAGCATTGCGGAAGGAGCGCCTCAGCCAGTCCCCTGACCCAGCCTGTCGGTCCCTGGTCTTGGCTGGAAAGAACCATCCACGTTGTTGGCGAGTCATCTTTGCAATTTCTCAGCTCCCAGCTCATTCTTTGTCCTCTCTGTTTCAAGCGGCTGTCTGTCCTTGCTTTCATCAACACCACCCGGGTTTCAGATGTTCCAATCTCCCTCCCAGGTACTGAAGGAGAGCTCCGCGCTGGTGTTGTCCAAACTGCCAGCCCAAAGATTCTCATTGATGAGTACGGGCGCGCATCCTGAGATCCATTGTGTCGCATCCATCGTCGGCTCGAAGTTGAAAGCCTGCTCGTAATTGACAAACCCATCGTCTACATTGCGAAGATGAGAGCCACAAAGACTCATTATAACATCGCGGCACTTGGAAGCGCTTTGATTCAGCCCAATCATCGATTCGATCACCTCCAAGGTTGCAGCGACTTGATCTCGCCATTCAGGTGCCAGCCTCGACTGCGATTTGCTACGCAAACAATGAATCGGGATGAGTGCTGCTTGGAAAAGGAAGTATCTGTCGAATCATTAGTCGATGTTCTAAGCCTCTTCGATCGATAACACCTACAAGGCATAGAATGCCGTCAATCTGGTCTGCAGCCTTGACTTCCAGAAGTTCTGTATCGAGGCTATACTCTCACGAGCAGCACGCAAGCACCGATTGGTGGCTTCCTGCTCATGCCATGTAAGAGTCTCTTCGAGCCCATCTTGCAACGCCCACTTCACCAGTAACGGCCGGAATATGACGATCCGAAGATTTCGATATCGCCAGCAATTGATGCCATGAGGCAATGCAAATCGATCTTCCAAATTTGGTCCGCTGCTATCCTGGAAATAATGCGGCACCTGACTTAGCCAAGCCTCTACAATCGTCGAATCGAGTGTTAAGAGTTCCTCTGGCAGTGGGGGTGGGTTGCTGATCAGTCGATTGTATATCGGCATCGTCTGCAGATGATATGACGACTGTACTCTGAGGTATGTGT
Source organism: Aureobasidium sp. EXF-12298 (assembly GCA_024195555.1). Classification (NCBI taxonomy): domain Eukaryota; kingdom Fungi; phylum Ascomycota; class Dothideomycetes; order Dothideales; family Saccotheciaceae; genus Aureobasidium; species Aureobasidium sp. EXF-12298. Next base: position 28,198 of record SWBJ01000244.1, on the reverse strand, counting down.
TGACGGTCGCTGTATCGACTTCGGCTGGTGTCACTGGCGAGTTGACCGTTATATCCTCTTCCCTAATGTTTGACGGCAGAGCTGCATCGACTCCAATTTGTGGCCAGATCAAGGGACGACTATAGGTGATCGTTGCACCTACATCCAAGACACAAAGCGACCACCAAATTCTCCGACGCAACTCCTGTTTGAAAGGGCTCATGTGCTGAGATCCAAACTCCTTGTGCAAGCCAAGTCCAATGGCCATGCGAATGGCTACTCCACCATAATTATAGCCTGTGTTGGGCTTGTTGATCTTCTGCAAAAACATGGCTGCCATACCAAATGCTTGTACCAGTGTCAAATTGCCTGTTTCCAGAGCATTTACTGCAAGATAGCGCTTCGCCGTTCGGAAGATTGACAGGCTCGTTTCATCTGATGAACTCGGATTTGTGACAAAAGCACCGAGCGCTGCGACAATGTTCACCAAAACAAGCCAGATGCTCTGTCCAGGTCGAGCTATCCTGCTGTCATACTGAGCTCTAAATGTAGGCTCATGCAAGATAGGAAAGACAGGATGATAGCGGACAAAGAAGGCATCGACGAACACGTCTACCATTGCCCGCGTTACCAGAGTTTGAGTCTGCACGGCTGACGCTATCGCAGAGCCTTCCGTCCGCCGGCGAAGGAGATCTTGCAAATCACGTCGCCGATCGTTCCAGGCACCAGAATCCCACGAAGGACCGTTTCCAGATTCCATCCACAGGGATCGCAGGTGAGAGGCACCGGACGCCATACCGAGATAACCGTAGTTTGCCGCATCGACTGTGAGCGTAGCCATGCCATCCATGACCTTTCTTACGCCTTCCTCGTCGTCCTCTGCCATTGCCACCCCACCAGCCAGCCCAGTCTGCTCTCTCTCGTCCCACTCAAATTCCTCATCGCCGTCAGGATACAATGCCGCCGTAGGATCTGGCTCGACATCGGTGGTGGGAAAGCTCCATGCTGATCCAGGATCCTCGAGACTAACATTTCCCTGTACTGATATTTGAGGTTGCGAAGTCACTGATTGCTGTTGGTGCGACGAAGCTGGTGAGTGTATGCTCCCTCCGGCAGGACTAGCCGTTCGTGGTGTCTGTGTTTGTGAAGCGTTCCTTATCGAAGGCAGTACGGGCACATCGCCAGACCGTTCTTGATCAAGCAAATACGCAACTTCTTGGTCAGAGAACAGTCTCTTGAGAATTGCTTCGGCACGCGACAGTCGATGTTCAACTTCTGTAAGATGCCTGAAGCCTAAAGTCAGCCACGAAGTCTGCAACGAACCTTTATCAAAACACACCTTCGTGTTAACGGTGTCTTCCCAAGCCTGTCGTAAAGACAATGACGCTTGTACCGCTTGCAAGTCGAGCACTCTGGTATTTTGTGGTCGCAATTCGCCTTGCGACGACGGCATTCCTTGCATGCCAAGCTATCCTCGGCAGCAGCCTGTGACCGTCGGGTAGCACCAGATACAGTAGTAGGCGTGCTCATGATAACACTATACAAACGACACGTGAGCAGTCAATAGTAGCGACATTGCTTGTCATTTTATCCATCTGCCAGTCATAGGCGAAAACTGTGTTTCCCCAAGACCTATTACGCCGAAGAGGAACGTTTGGCTGAAAGTCCGTTCAAACCTTGGGCGACTCTCACCCTTCCTCGCAACGCTATACTGTTTCTGGCAATTGAGCTTTCTACAGACCACTCTAATTGTTTCCTGTCGTTTGACCTCTTCTCTTCTGGCTCCTCTTTGAGTGTATGACATGCCATCAGAGAGAACTTAACCTCATGCTTGGCTTCATGGAGGCAAGGAGACATCTAGTCGTTCCTGCCGACTTTCGAGCGGTCATGCTTTCCTCATTCGAAGTTGACAGGGTCGCACCATTAGCAACACATTTAAATCAAAAATTGATCATAACTCATCGACTACAGCCTATGATACTCTCATTTTACTTTGATGCCAGTATTCATAGAGTAAAATTGAGATCCGGTTTACTCGACGAACTCTCTATGACATACAGATGGGAGGTTCTTAAATTTTCAAATTTGTGATATGCTTCTTCGGCAGAGCTGATATAGAGTCACCGATTCCTTTGAGAAATGCTAGAAGATAGTGACAAGAAACAAAACAATAAGTATCACTCCTCGGGAAAACATGTTAGACCCACGCTGTTTAGATCGATTTGAAGGTCTCGAGATAGGAGTGGACAGATCGTCCATCATCGCCTGTCTACCAGACCACACACCAATACCGATGAGCAAGATCAACAGAGAGCACTGCCGCGCGGCTACCGAAGACACTTATACCACCGATAAACAAAACCAGCCCAAAAACAGCACACCTCCAAAGGCACACAGAAGATAAACCCCCAGAGTCGAGATTTCCTCCGGTACAAAGCATGAGGCTTACATGCGCACAGCATGATGCTTCTTGTCGTTACACCGGCGAATCTTTCCTACAACCCAGAGTTCTGGAGCACGCCGCCGCAGCCGCCTAAATTCGGGAATTGTGCGGGTACTAAGTATGTGAGGTACGAGGGAGATGGGAATGCACAACATGGGCTGTCTGCTGAAAAGACGACTAGGAACTACGTAAGTGCCTTGAGATTATATCTACGGAATATCCCACCGCCATGGATGTACAAAGATGCTAGAGTTGGAACTGTGGCTATGCTGCGTTCACAGATGCTCTGTTTTGTGGAAACACAGATTCGTGTTTGGCAGAAAAGACGCGTCGACTATGCAACACTGTCTACGCGTTCTTGCACGTTCGCAACTGTGCACAATTCGTAAGAGCTGCCACACAAGACGTGCAGTCAGGAAGGTATTCATATCTTTGATTTGTTGAAGTCTGAAGTAACTAATCTTGCGTCATCTTTATGAGCCGAAGGACACGGGCGTCGAGGCTTGCATGATAGAATCTCAAGCTTCCATCGTAGTTCGAGAGCCGATGAACAAGTCTGGTTGCTCTTGTCTCGATATGATTGTTGATCACAATCCATCGCGGCGAGAAGAGATAAAAGAGGTTCAACAATTAGATTACAGTAAAGATGTTTTTTAAGCATTGCTGTGCACAAGTAAAACGAGCCACTGTAGAAGTCTCTATTCTTGTAACGATGCAAAGCTTTTTATGACACACTACGTTCCATCATGAGATCAGTTCTTCAAGAAAGAACAAACTCTATAGATCACAGACAGACTTGTCTCTGCCGTACTATATGTCTCAACGTTGCAACATTTCGTTGATGTCAAGTCTTCTTCTTTTTCTGGGACTCCCTGAACCTTCCCCTGTTTCAAAGTCATCTTCGCTACTCACTCTTTCGGTAGCATGTCTTTGCTGTACGGGCGAGCTTTGAAATAGCGGTACTGTGGCCCCGCTATCTGCTCGTAGTCTGGTTTGAATGTGTCTGCCAAGTGAGTCCATGGTATCGGACCTTGGACGACTGCGGTGTCCATGCATGGGTGGTTGGAGGAATGAAGGTTGGGACATGTGACTGCTTGAACTAGATCCTGCAGTGCCTGGACGCTGGTCTGAGGACTGTGAAAGTGCTGGTGGAGGCGGGAGCATCTGTTGTGCTGAATGCTGATGCTGCTGTTGTTGTTGTTGATGATGATAGGTGGGTTGGTAATGCGTGCTGTGTGTGTACGACTGTTCGCCAAAGGTATAACGTGGGTTGAGTGTGTAGTTTTGTGATCCAGGATCACCGGTTGAGAACATGTAGTAGGTCGAAGGTGGTTCAGAGATACCCGGTTGCTGTTCCATCATCACAGGACTTCCATGAAATGGAGCAGGAGGCGGTGCTGCAACTCTTGTAGGAAACATGACAGGTGGTGGCTGAGGAACTATAACTTGCTCGGCGACTTGTGGCGGTAGCGGTGGGAGGAAGAGAGTGACAAAGTAGACGGACGTCTTGGCTAATCGCATACGGACCGGTAATGTCTGGTCAACACCACCTCCAAGCCGGAAAGTCCAGTTGAACTGATGATCGCCAAACCCTCTTGTGACTTCTTCCACATCATGGTCCGTTGTTCCGATACCTGAGACTGGATCCAGTCTTGGTTGCAGTATTGGCGGTAGGTATGCTGGCTCACGTATCTCTCTTTCTTCCCTCAGTCGGTTCCGAGCATTCTGGAAGCTGTCACCTTCCAATGGCTTTGCAATGTCCGACAAGCGGATGCCCTTGATTTCCTGTAGCCACGAAAAGAGACGTTGAAATGTTGCATTGGCCTTCAGAACCACAAAATCAGTATCGAGGAAGGCTATCGGCACCTCAGGCGAAGGAGCTAGGCGGGGGTGTCGGGACGGTGGTGGTAGTCCTGTCGGCGGAGCTGCTCCAAAAGAATATGCTCGTTCGCGGGTCGAGACACCTTGACCAGTTGAAGGCTGATGACCCTGTTCTGAAGCAAAAGCAGCCAAGGTCCTCAAAGAAGCTGTTTTCCGATGTCCTGGCCGAGCCATGGGTCTAGCAGACGAGGGACCCGGCACTGGACTCTCTACTGCCTCTATCTCAGAGCCACCTTGCTGCAGATGAAATTGGGCTTCATCGCGTAGACGGGGCCGGCCGCGCTTTTTGTGAGGCACGTCACGACACGTATCCTAGGAGCTGTCAGCTTGTAGTATGAGATGTATTCAAGATAGACTTACGGCCTTGCCTGTAGCGACACATCTCCCACAGGGTCTCTCGACATCGCAGCTGAGGTGAGCTCGCTTACAGTTGTTGCATGCATTTGCGACATGAGCTTTGGCTCTTCTACCACCTCGACCTATGTCAGATGATGACTGTCCAATACTGGGTCCGGCAGTAGGAAGCGGATCCGGGACATTGCTTGCACTTGAACTAGACTCTGTTTGACGAAGTAATGCAAGACTTTCTGTGGAAGACGATGAATAGGTGCGGGGTGGTCCTGATGACGTTGCTACTGGTGTAGGAGCAGATGATTGAGGTACGCTTTGAAGTGTAGATACGCGTGCTCCTGCCGAAACAGGAGGTATGTTAAAGTCGGTCCTTGTGGTTGATGGATCTGAAGATGTAGTGGTGGCAGAAAGTGTAAGCTCGGAAAAGGTTGTAGCTGGTGGAGGTTGTATATCAGATACCTTCCTCTGTGGGGAAGGCGGGCTGGACATAGGCGGTGAAGGGTAAGATGGAATGAGCTGCCACGGCGGAGACCCGCCCTGTGCGAAAGCGAGGTCTGAGCGATCGATTTGAGGTCGAGATTCGTATGGCAAGTAGAAGTAACTGGGCTGTGATGACCCGGTCATACTTTCCCGAAAACGAGTCGATTGATTCGAGTTGCCGAGTGGGGGAGTAGCGAACGACAAGAGCTCACACTGAATTGAATCGTACTCGATCTGAAGAATGTGCTCTGACAGAATTTTTTGTTCAATTGTGATTTGCAGGATGGTCCTTCAACGAAAAGACTTAATCGTTCTCCATGGATATCTGAGTGAATCGCCCAAATTCTGCCTACGGACAATGATACAGAACTGCGGAGGCCGGGGTCCTCGGAGTTGGTGGATAGTAAGATGGAGAGGATTGATCCGGAGAAATGACAGAGAGCTGAGAGCGAGTGTTGTGATAATTCAGTTTGCTGGTGCTATTGACAATGTCCTACAAACACAGAAGCAGGAAACAGAGGCACTGATGAAGCTGGAAATCCAGCCTAGATGAGACGAGAGGGTGAGGGTCGGACGGAAAGAAGACAGACTAAGCCCCATGAATTGGGTTAGGATTGCACAGACTCGTACATAAGGCTGTGAGCAGCAACAAACGTCGGACAGCTCAGAAAATCATGGCGTAATACGCCTGAACTAAGGTTAGATCATGGGGAAAGCCGCACATGAGATGGCATAACAACGATTGCAGACATGTCATATGGACCGCGCATCTCTCTCCGTCTGCTGCTGACAGGACGGGTCTCCCAGTATTGCATCGCAAAAAACACGATGCATCGGAGCCACCATGTCCTCGAATGAGGACCCATGAGTTGGTACTGTGCATGTCGGTTCCACCATCGCTTGGCGTATCGACAACGGCTACAGCAAAACGCAGATGAATTGTGCAGGGCAGTAGATCATTGAACGCCCTCGAACGCACCGGCGACAATAACCCCCGATATGTATCCACCGTGTACGAAACGGTCGGCGGGATGGCGCATGCTTCGACCGTGCTGGGCTCGTGTTTAGATGCTCTCTAGGCAGCGATTGCCGCATGAGGGTGGGCATGAGTAGAAGCTGGCGCGGCCAGAGGGGTCACTCAGGCCAATCAAGAGCTCTACGGGTATTGAACTGGACGACGTAAGTGACGATGCAGGTGTACCTGCCGGGAGGAAGATCCTGAAACGCCTCGATTAAGCTCCATTGCATGCTGTCGGCGGGTCATTGTTTCCAGAGAGTGGCTGTTGTTGTTGACAGGATCGTGGGGCCGGATCTGCAGCTTGGACCTACACTCATGACCGCTCAGGAACACAAAAGATAGCTTCAGACCAAAGGGCCCTACTATTGCAAGTCTTGTCAGCGAAGAGAAGCTTTTTTTTTCTTTGAATCTCGATCATCGATTTCCCAGCTCTGTAGCTTTGCAAGAACTCGATCGTCGTTCTAGTCAACAGGTTGTCCAGTACCCGCGAGGGGATCTCGGACCCGAGAATGGGTTTCTATTTTCCCAACATCGGGCCCTGAACAGAGTCCGGGGCGTGAACGAGAGAAATTACTTGCGGGACTCGTAAACACGAGACGTAGGAACTGGAAATAAAGAGGACGGAAAAATTGCCAATCCTCTCTTGAAAGCCACAGAAACACCGTGGAACGTCTCTTTCCTGTTCCAGCCATGTGAGAAAAATGCATGGCAGTCTCACAGTCCGGAGGAATGAAGATTATCGCGTAACCATGCGGAGTCCCGGTTGGCGCTGAGCATCAAAGTTGCGGAGCAATAAAGGCATGATCAGCATTGATCAGACCTTGCCAAGCACGTGTCCCTGGAGTAAAACGTGGCCCTGGTAGTTTTTCCCTTGCTGCTAAGCAGCGACGGTCCAGGCTGAAGTCCATGAATTGGAGTAGATTTTGAGGCTGGATACTGGGCGTGTATCGCAATCACTGTACATTTGATGCAAGAGCCGCATGATGCAGGCGGTATCAGACAGTTGAGGGTGAAAGGCCGAGGACGCTACGGAGTTTCTGGCAAAGGACAGGACTCAAGAGGTGAGGTTGGAATGGGAAAGTTGGGGGGCCGAGCGAAAACGTCCGATGTTTCGACGCGCCAAGTCTCGAGACAACCTCACGTCGCCCTTGCCCTTCGCCGCATAATGCCTGAGTAGCTATTCTGGACCAATTTCGTTCGTTGCAGTGACATTCTTAGACATATATTCGACCAATAGAAGAACCATGGACTTGGGCCCGATCCAAGCGCTGTACTTTAACCGCTGCGAACGGCTTATGTGGTGCCCGTAGTGGTGGTGCACACCAACACCTACCAAATACTGTACTGTACATGTCCCTTGCGGAAGCCCTTGGGATCGCTGCAAGCCCGACTACCTTAGCGGCTTGGTCAAAGCACCATTAAGCATTTCTTGCAGTCCGACGTCAAGTGATGACCGGTTGCTTGTTCGTCACAACGGGCGTTTGTATACATACCAAGGCCATGTTTCATCATTCTACAAAGAGTCAAAAGAAAACAGCATCGGTATCACGGCGTTTCAAGTCACCGGGCCGTCCTCTACCTACGAGTCAGCATCAAAGTCAATTCGATCCTTGCATAAGACCACAGCTAGGGCGAGTCTGTGAACTTGTCCGAAGAACTTTCTGTCTTTAGTGACTTACGACCGAAGGACCAATGGGAATGACACGCCGCATATATTACTAACCGGCAGCAAAGCCAAAGTGACATCTCCCCATCAACTTTCCTCCGTTGATGTAGATCGATTTGAAGGCCAGTCAGGCAGCCGGAGTATAACTCAAATCAGGCGTTGTGTGGGTTATTCATGAATGCCGAGTACGGAATTACAGAATGCGTGTATCAAGCAGGTGAGTGGATTGCAAAGCTGTACAGTAGATATGTCCAATGGTACTCGCACGAGCTCTGCCTGTGCCGCTGTTCTAGCGTGGAAAAGACGAAAGGCATGAAGGCTTCTACTAGTTTCTTCCTCCTCTGCCTCTACCTCCACCACGGCCCCGACCACCTCCTCCACGACCTCCCCGACTACTTCCACCACGATCTCCGAACCCCCCTCGGCTCGATCCACCACGCCCACCACCACCACGGCCACGACTGCTTGAACCTTGTGGTCGAGCATTCTTATCCTGACGCTTCTGCTTTTCTTGTCTGAGCTTGTGCACATCATCAACACCTCTGATTTCGCTCTTGCCAGGCCCACTCTCGAACCTGCCGATACGTTTCTCCTTTGCTGCATCCACCTTTGCTTTTTGCTTATAGTAATCGTCTCGGTACTTGTCGGCATCCTTGGGTGCTTTAACCATGTTGTGCTTGAAGCGTTGATTGTCAAGGCCGTTCCTGTTGCCTGGACGCTCGAGTTCTCCGACACGAGGAAGAACATCGAGTTTGTTGTCCTTCCTCCATCTATCGAAGCGACCACTGCGGAATGAGGCTGCGATTTTCAGACCGCTCTCACCCGTGATCATCTTGGTACCCTTAGAGCCGTCTTCGTCGTTGGCACGGGATACGTATTTTCTGCTCTTCTTGTCCCAACGAAGACCGCCAGCCTTGCTAGGGGCACCAAAAGCCTTTGTGTCATCGTTTGCCAGGTCCATAGTAGCTCCGCGGGCTGCGTCCAAAAAGTGCGTGTTGCGCCCACCGTCCGTACCCGAATGAACGCCGTAACCACGATCTTCAGCCATGTTGATATTTTGTGGCGTGTAAGACATGAAGAACTCCGAATCCTGTCCTGTGCTTGATGATTTTGCCTTCTTCTTCTCCGGCTGTGAGAACGTAATCTCGAGCTCATCTTCAGAAGCCTCGTCCAGGTCAACGTCGACATCACCTTGTGGTAGGTCTTCATCGTCATTGTCAAATACTGAAGCGTCTGCATCCATCTCCTCAATTTCCGCAGCTTCTTCCTGTTGCTTGCGCGGCTTGATCTTGGCGCGTCTGTTCCTCATGATTTCCGTAGCCTCGTTAGCCGTACCTCGTTTGCCGACCTCGAAAATTGTCTCCGGCGGACGGAACCCGCTGACACGAGCCAGCATTTTCTCCCTTTCCAGCTCCATCTGTCTAGCCTCTGAGTCGTCCTCGAACAAAGTGTGAATCTCTGAGTAATGGGGTGAAGAGCCGACGACCTTGGCACGCTTTGCGCTTTCAGAAGATGCGGAAGTACGAGTACGGACGTATTGTTTTTCCGCCTTGACGGAGACATCACGCATGCCAGACAAATCAACATCTTCATCTACAAGCTTTCCGACTTCTTCGACACAGACCTCGAGGGGCGCTCTGACAAGCGTGCCCAACACGACCTGATCGGCGTAGTTGATTTCGTCAGTAGACTCTCTTCCAAGAATCAGTTTGCGACTCAAGAAGAGCTGTAGATCGAGCAGGTAGGGCAGATCTTTCTGTGTGACCAGACTGTAGGCCCAACCCTTGCGACCAGCACGAGCGGTACGACCAACACGGTGAACAAAGATCTTTGGTTGCGAAGGGAAATCATAGTTGATGACATTGGCCAGAATAGGGATATCAACACCACGAGCAGCGACATCAGTAACCACAAGAATGTTTGTTAAGCCAGATCTGAACTCCTGAATCTGTATCTTTCTGGCAGTCTGGTCCAAGGCACCATAAACATATGACACGGCATAGCCAAGTTGGCTGAGAAGGTTGTAGAGGTATTCAACGTGATGCTTTGTAGCAGCAAAGACGATGGTAGAATGTTCAGTTGGTGTTTCGTTGGCGCCAGGACCATCGGGACCTCGCTTGCGTTTCTTTGACTTGGCGCTGTCTTCCTTGATCTGCTTGGACCTCTCTGTAGGTCCGCTAGGCATCTTGATAACGTCTCTGAGGATGTGTATGAGGGCGCCTTCCTTTTCCTGAGTGCTGACCGAGAAGTAAGCAGTTTCGAGGTCAGGTGAGACTTTTGTTTCGGCGTCAAGACGGATGAGCTTGGGTTCCTGAAGACCAGCGCGAGCAAATTCGACCAGAGATCTAGGCAGAGTGGCGGAGAACAGGAGAGTCTGTCTGTTGGGTGGCAGAGCGGCCATGATCTCAGCCAGCTGTGCGGCGAAACCCATCTCGAAAAGACGATCGGCTTCGTCAAAGACAATGTATTTGATCGAAGACAAGTCCAGGTTCATCTCAATTTTCAGATGCTCGAAACGACCAGGGGTAGCAATGATAATATCCGGGTTCGAGGCCATGGACGAGAACTGCTCCTCTAGACTATCACCACCGACCAACAAGATTGTTCTGAGATCTGTACCCTTGCCCATCTCTTTGACGACCTTGAGTGTTTGTAGGGCGAGTTCACGCGAAGGCGACAAGATGACGGCTCTTGCGCCGACCTTTGCGCTGTGTGACTTCAACTTCTCAATCATGGGGATAACGAAAGCGGCTGTCTTTCCTGAACCGGTTCTGGCCATACCGACGACATCTTGACCATCCAGAATGACAGGGATAGTCTTGCGCTGAATGGGAGTAGGTACGGAGAAGCCCTTGCGAGTAATGGCCTTGAGCAGGTTTCCATTCAGACCCATGGACTGGAAGCCTCCTCCTTTTTTGGTGATCTTGCCGGTTGCATCCTTGGTCTTTCTGTTGTTGGCAGCCTGCTGAGCGGCAATGTACAATTCGTCACCATCACTGTCATCGTCGAGTCCGGCTCCAGCGGAAGCATCAAGGGCGGCGGTTTGGGGTTGTTCGAATCCTGCGAGAGTGTTGTCGTCGTCGGAATCTAGACCAGCTCCTCCGAACAGAGCATTGGAGATGTCGAAGCCATTCTCAGAAGCGGCGGGCGAGACAGCTCGTCTACCCATGTTGGATTCAGGTTGTGGTTGTGAATGAGGGTTCGCAGAAAAAGCGCCTCTCCGCAAATTTGGGAAGTCGCGATCCGCAACTTTTGCTGATAAGCTTTTGAGGATCCCAGCTTATCGCCACGTGATAGACCACTTAACGCGTCGCAATCGCGGGTCGAGGCTGCCATCGCGTCCATGCCACTTTTTGATCACGTCCCACAAACACTGCACAAGCAATCAAAACGCTGAGGAGCTTGTAACATAACCAAGACATACAGAAAACACCATTCCACAGCTCAGGTCACACTCTCCCACAAAGAAGGCTCAAAGAATTACATCACAATGGGTGAGGCGCTTCCCTCTCAGGACTGACGCGCAAGAGGCAATCCTGACAACAGCAGATTACGGATACTCAACAACATCCTATGGCGCACAGGGTGGCAACGAAGACGGTGGCTTCATGGCCGGCAGTCAGGACAGCCCCAGCACAAAGAGAGTAAGTTCTCCTGGACGGCAAGCATTTAATCCACATCTAACACCTACAGTCATATGGCAAGGAAACACTACGCCCCGTCACCATCAAACAACTGCTCGAAGCCGATCAGCCCGACAGCGAGAACTTCGCCATCGACGGCTCCGAACTCACTACCATTTCATTCGTTGGCCAGATCCGCAACATCAGCAAGCAAACCACAAATATCACCTACAAGCTGGACGACGGCACTGGCACCATCGAGGTCAAGGTCTGGATTGATATGGAGACTGCTCAGAACGAAGAAGACAATGGAGCCAAGGGCGGTCTGGTTGAAAATGCATACGCTCGTGTTTGGGGCAAGCTGAAGACTTTCGGCAAACGTCACATTGTCGCCCAACAAATCCGTCCCCTGAGCGATCTGAACGAGGTCAACTACCATATGCTGGAAGCCACCTACGTCCACCTCTTCTTCACACGCGGCCCTCTCGGAGCACAACAACAAGGCCAACAGGGACAAGGCGCGACCAATGGTGGTCAGTCTGCTGCAGGCGGTACTCTCCCTGCTGGTGTCTCCTCTCACGCTAGAAAGGTCTTCCAGTGCATGCAAACTACTCCTCAGATCAACGAGGGTCTTCACATGCAGGACATTGCCAGCAGAACTGGTATGGATGTTGCCGATGTGCTCAAAGGAGCAGACGAGCTTCAGAGCATGGGCAAGATCTACCCGACAGTCGACGACCAGACTTGGTGCTTGCTTGAGATGTAAATGGCCGGCCGCTACACAAGAAGGAGAGAGAAGGAGTTTTGCTTTGAGGGATACGGTCAGAGATACCAACATTATTTGTACGTTTACGACAGCGAGGCGTGTAAAAAAATCATAAATCGTCAATCATCAACCATTTCATCACACCATCTCAGCGTGTCCGTTTTCTCGTCCCAGCATTCGTCGACAAGAAGAGCACGCATGCAGCCACAATCGAAGTCGCTACAATCGTAAAGACCTGGACCCGAAGTCAGAAGCACGACATGAAATTACGCCGAGCTAAAAACTCACCACCTGCGTTTTCCAGCCAGTCTGCACCAAGGCCTGTCGCTTCGAGTATTTTTGGACCGTCTTTATGTAGTTTGCCGTCCCACTAGCCAGGCAAGCGAGAGCAAGGAACCAGAAGATGATACCAAACGGCAGTGCTATCCTTCGTTCAAGCGGCGTGGGTTGGCTTTTCAGATGAAAGGAGATGAGGATGGCTACACTGACGACAGCCATGTATATAGCTAGACGTAGCCACGAAAGAAAGGCTAGAATAACAACACAAACGGTCAGAGGTCCCGGTGGCTCCGAACGAAACATAATCATCGAGTGCAGGTTGTACATACTTCTCTCGTTGGCGCAATGGTCACGAGCGTCAGAGTCGACGTTGTCGAAGAGAAGCGCACTCAGCAAAGGGCGCTCGACAAAGACATGGCGATCATATGTTGGTCGGCTAGCTTAGTCGTTACTAACGCTTTCGCAACATGACGTTGGGTGATGAGTTCACATACTGGTTGACCAGAACAGGCTTAGAATGAGGCACGCACGACACTATCTCATAAGGTTCGATACGCTCTTGGGTCACGGTAGCCATGGGAGCTGTATATTAGACCCTTTGATCAGATTAAGAGAGATATGAAGACGACTGATGGAGAAGATGTCAGCGATGTCGTTATACAGCATCCGGGGTTGCCAAGGCTGGCGCAAAGGTGGTCGGATTCTGCCGACGCAGAGCAGCGGCCGTCTTTTGGTGCTATGCGGCGAGCACGACAGAGAAATCACGCCCAGTCAATCATCACACACCACAAACATGTCGGCACAAGCAGCGATGAAGGCGCCTTTCCGCCTGGGAATGAAGGAGGTCTACCTGTACGTCGAATCAACTGGGCACCCGCACTGCCAGGATTCTTGCGACCATTAAAAAAGTACTGACGACCATGCGATAGGCCCAACTTCACAGTGGCCCTCGTTCAGACACCGCGCATGCCTCCTACCTTCGCCAAATTCATTGTGCCTCTCAACATGAACAAACTCGACCTTCGCGACTACCTCTACCACGCCTATGATGTCCGCGTCGTCAGCGTCCGCTCCTACATTGAACAACAAAAAGTCACTCAAGGCAAGCCCAACGCTCCCAAGATGCAGATCAAGCGCTGGTTCCGCCCGCGTGCCATCAAGAAGATGACGGTCGAACTTGAGAGCCCATTTGTATTCCCCGAGTTGCCGACCGAGGAGGAGTTGAACGCAAACTGGAACAAGGAGACACACGACCAGGGCCAGAAGGACAACGACAAGTACGCCGAGCAAAGAGGCAGATTGGCAGATACGTATGTGGACAGAGACGAGAGGAAGAGCATGAGGGAGCAGGCGAGGGCGCTGTTGGAGAGAAAGGAGCAGTGGAAGCCTGCTGAGACATTGGGCTTTGCACCAAGGAAGTGAGAGGGCGTCATGACCATCTTCTTCTTGATGAGCGTTCTTGGATTGGAGTTTTGAGGCGTTGCGACAAAAAAACATTGGGCAATTGTGCATATGGGATTGCACTGTACTATATCTGATCACAATCTTTGGGCATTCTTTGCCTGCTCACTGTACTACCACAGTGAGTTAACTGTATTCTTACAACCATACCACCTGGACATCTTCCAGCCCTGTCTCTCAACATGAAGCGATCCAATCAAGTTGCTTTGGATCCCATGGCGTCTGTCGGTCGACTGACGACTTAATCAGAGCAAGTATAGCCGATTTCCGCCTTTGACTCAGAGAAAATCCCGTCAAGGTCTATTCGAACCCTATACTTGCGAACTGATAGTCCTACAGTCTTCAAATAGTGCTCGATGTATCAAGTATCACATCGGGGGTCTTTCCTTTGACATACTTTCATTGCAAGTTCCATGAAGCCAGACACAAGACCTCGGCAAAGTCGCGGGGAACGATCATGTCGGGAAACTACTCGGAGAACTCGCACTTGCCATCTTTATTCTCTTTACCATTGCATTATTCAGATACGCTAAGCATGGCCCAATCAGGGTCTAACAATACCATGGACCCTCCCTCTGGGACACGTCCATATCGCTCACACAAGTTTCCCGCTTGCACCGCCTGTCGCCAACGCAAGATTCGCTGCCATTTTGATCAAGTTGCTGCTCAGTGCACCCTCTGCCGGGAAAAGGGCTGGCAATGTATCACGGCTTCTCCAGCTGCAAGTGCTCAAAAGCGCGATCGTTCCTCTACGTCGGGCCCAGCTGAGAGGTCTGCGAAGCGCACTACTACAAGTATAGGTCCTGGAGGTGATGGTTCACCACAAGTTCCCCGGCGGCCGTCTCGCCAAAACTCTACGATAGGCAATCCTGCTGAAGCCTCTGCTGAGATTGCACAACCTTTGGATCATCCAAGCACCGAGTCAACTGTGATTGTTGGGCCTGTTTTTCAGGAAGACATTCAGATCCTAACACCATATCTTTCCAAAGGAGACGAAACGAGACAAACGTCCAGAGAACGCCAAACTGCAGCAGCTGGACCAAGTCGTAATCCACTTCTGTATCTTTCTGTGCCTCGTCGCCGGCGAGGTCTTCAGCCGGCCAAAGATCCTGGTTCTAATCAGAAGCTCATATTGCAACATCTGGTAGGACCTTTTGCCGATGAGCTTGTTGACCTGTGAGTATTCGGTGACTACTCCCACGAAAGATTCCCAGTAACTTATGCCGTCTAGATACTTTGAAAATGCTCATCCGTGCTTCCCTATCCTTGACGAGCTAGCTATCAAAAAACATGGAGCGATAGGCATATCTTCAACATTGTGGTCCTACATCATTACTAATGCACTATCCTCCTGGGATCGATCGCCAAAACTAAGGAATCATCCTCGTCCTGACCCGATCTATGCTTGCAATGTTGCCGTTGCTGCTTTGCAGGAAGATTTCATGGAATCCAGTGTCTCGACAATACTCAGCAGTGTACTTGATATGATCGGCCGTCCGGTGAACTCTATCGTGGGAAACATCATCAACGAAGGACGGACTCTAGCGCTTGCTCATACATTTGGTATGAATCGAAACCCGACCAACTGGGGGTGCTCAGAACACGAGAAACGGCTGAGGATTCGGACATGGTGGGCGGTGTTGATCAGCAACAGAATGTGAGTTAAGAAGGGATACCGTCTCAATTAAGCTAACCCTTGAAGGTCTGCTCTAGCTCATGGAACACCAGCCACGCTGACCAAAGGACAGTATGATGTGCCTCTGCCCACACATGCAATGCTCTTGACTTCAGGCAAAGAAAATGTTTATCGTGAGCAGGGTGCAGAGCACTTCATCCAACTGTGCAAACTATGCGAGATACTTGGTGAGATCTTACACATCGCCGCTGAACTTCGCCGACCATTTGATGCAAAGGTGCCTCGAGAACTCCGACGGCTTGAGTGCGATTTAGACCAATGGGAAGCTGACCTGCCACCATATCTCACTCACCCACTCGAGGAAGGAAAAGGACCTGGAGCATGCAACTTGCACTTTTGTTTTCTGTCGACCAAGCTGATGCTAGCCCGGACCGCGCTGAAGGTGTGTTAAGCAATATTCCCTACGAGATTCAGCTAACAAGTTCAGGTTGCCAACTCTGATGGTCAAAAACCTGACAACAGTAGTGACCATCTGCGATACCGCCTCTCTGTGCTGCGTAGTTCGGCACGCGAGATTGCGGACTTTGTTTGTGCTCTGACAAGTCAACATCTAGCTGAGTGGTGGTTACCATGTAAATTATCGAGTCTTCCGCTACGTCTCAACCAAGACTGACAACCTATGTATAGATACGGCGCATCTACTAGCCTCCTCGGCAATGATACTTCTTCGCTGCACTATCGAAACAACCGACCCCTCCGCTCGCGAAACCTGCAAACGCAGCCTCGAAGCCCTTCGAAAGCGCCTTCGGTCCGCCCGCGATGACTCCGACTGGGACCTCGCTGACATTTTCCTCAACCAATGCGACGAACCCATTTCTCGCGTCATCAACAAACTGTCCACTTCCTCGTCCTCAACTGTTGTTGCTGCAGCCGCCTCCCCTCATCCTCAGCAACATACTCTAGAGCAAATGGCTCCTGCTATCAATGTTGAAGATGTGGTGTTGCAACCTTTGCAACAAGATTTCGCGTTTGATCTCGCTGGATTCGGTGCCACGACGACGGATCTGGGCTTTTCGTTCGAGGGATTAGGCTTGCCGTTTGAGAACATGTGAACTGGGTCCGATCAGGATGTTGATGCCAATGGCATGAATGGCTTCTGAGTAGGAAATATCTCGAAGCAAGTGATGAGAGTGGAACGAGGGAAGACTCGCGGGATCCAAAGCTCGAGGAGTACGAAATGGTATCTCATGATATGGACAGGACTCACACAGGGAAATATCCTCAAGCACTGGAGAGGCAAGAGTATATGGAGCAAGCATTAGAAGAAACGACGGTCGTTCCCAACGCTGTTGATTCTGATTCGGGACATTCGTAGGGCACGCCGTTGATGGTGAAGAAGCGATCTCGTCTGCGGAACCGCTTATATAGCAGGACAGGAAGGATATGCTGTTGACACGACATTCCTGTCTGTCTTGAAATTAGAGGAATTGTGTCGTTTGGATCTTTAGCTCAGGGTATCCTTGCAGTAAACGAATGACGAGTTGCTAATAGGAAGGTTCGATAGAATGATCTTCTCGTTTTCCTTTGACGCATCTCGATGGTCGTTGCTTCCTGAACACATCTGTTGTATAGTTTGAGATTTCTGACTCACAGCGCCCTCGACTTGGTAGGCGATCTTATGGAAGTCGCGACCGTGCCACTGATACCAAGAACCGTGGACTTTTGAGTCTTTGCGATCGCAACTGCTTACTTTTACACCAAAGAACCATTCCCACATTGTGCACAACAAACCCTTTCCAACAAGGAAAAGCAACAATGGGCGCAAACAAACAAAAGCTGATACCGTCCTGTCGAGCAAACAGACATCTGGCTGAAAACAGCAAAAGGCTACTGCAAATCATTTTTCTTTTGGCTTCAAGCCCTGCAGTTGCCCAGCCTGCCACTGTGAAGCTTGCTTGCTTGCTTGCTTCAACCGCCCTTTGCCAACCAACTCCTCAACTTCACACCACCAAGAAAGGATTTTATTGATCACAAGACTGCAAAAGAACGCCTTCGTATTTGTAAAACAAAAATAAAATAAAAAATGATCACGCTCATAGCTCGTATTGTGATGTTCTTTTTGCGTTGCAGGCTTGCAGCAATCCTTTATGTAGCTAAGCTCCGGAGAATTGGGTGGAGTGCCGAAGGTGCATGTTACAAGGTATCTTGTAGAGTTACTCGTACCTGATTATCAAAAGTTTAGGCAAGTTTTTGAGTTTGAGGCTTACTGGCTGCTATTTGTAGGATATGTATATGATGTGGTTTTACGAGAAGAATGTTTTGCTTGCGTAAGATATGCAATAATGTGAGAAAGGAAAGGGTCGACTTGACTTTCAATTATCCCTCTATCAGAAACAACAAACATGAAGATCTATGTGTTTGAAAAAAAAGATGAATAGGGTTTATAGAAGAAAAAAGGTATATCATGAACAGATCTCCTCCCAAAACATCCTTTAGCCCAAAAGAGCCTCTCCCATATACACAATAAACCTTCCATAATTATCACCAAAACAATCCCAGATAGATCATGAACTTTCCCCCAAAGACTTGAGAAGGAAAGGAATGGGATCATACAAAACAGACGAACAGCTAAACAAACATCCTCTCTTTCTACCATCCGTTTCCAAAGTGTCCACCCATGCTCTTGCAAGCGGTCATGGAAGCCGTTGGTGTCACGGTAGTCCATTTGACGAAAGTGGCTGTCATGGTCTTGGTTTGCCATGTGTAGGCCGTGTTGATTGTGAATGCAGTCTTTGTGACAGGAGGGAGAGTGAGTAATGCCGTTGCATAGCCAGTCTTGACGGTAGCTGGTGGGAGTGTGCTGCAAAAGACACGTCAGTAAACTCCAGCGTTGGAATAGGGCTGTGAGAGGAAAGAACTTACGAAGTGATGGTTGAACTGCTCAAGACAACAGCTACGACGGTTGTTGGGGCGGCAGTGAAGGTGATCTATTCTCTTTGTCAGCATTTTCGTTCTTCCTTGCCTGAAAGATTCAAAGGGGAGAAACTCACAGTCGAGTTTACAGGCACAGTGGCGGTGACGGTAACCGTAGCCGCATCAGCAGTTCTCTTGGCCAGATCTCTGGCATCAATTTCGGCAGCTCTTCTAGCGCGGATGTCTGCCAGTCGCTTCTTGATGCTGGCATAGTCCTCCTTCAGATCTCTGGCGATATGCACGCCTTGAGGCACTTGGATCAGGCGGGGCCATCTGGTGCATGGCGGATCGGGCTGCTGGGGACGGGGAGGAACTGTGCAGCTGGCTGTCGCGGTATTTGTGTACACAACTGCGGTGCGTGTCCAGGTCTTCAGAGTGCGGGTCAAGTTGGCTGTCTTTGTGACGACTACCGGGTCAGGAGTGATTGTCACATAACGCGTGGCCTGGGATTTGTTAGTTCAGCGTTGACTGATGTGGCAGATTTCCACTTACAGCAGGCTCAGTGATGGTATTGGTGTTGTTGACTGTTGTAGTGTTGAAAACCCAAGATGTCGAATGTGAGGTAATAGTCGGAGTAGTCGTCATATTGAAGGTAATAGTTGGTGTGATCTATTCTCGTTAGTTCCCAATCTATTAGATGTTGCAGTCCAAAACTTACAGTAGCAGTTGCTTGTGTGCCAACGGTCAACGAAAAAGTTCTCTGAACCGCAAGAGGGTCACCATCGCCGTTGTTCGAGATGAGAATCAATCCCCAAGTGCCCGAAACCATCTGGTCCTTCTCGATGTCACAGGTCGATGTCTCCGGGGTCATGTCGGGTAGTAGAGGAATGTCTGAGCAGAGGTATTCATCTCCTGTGTCCCAGTTGACGAGTTCAACATTTGCAGTGTCATTGTCACATCCTGTATCCGTGGTCAGCGTACGTGATACTAAAACTAATAGAACACTACTTACCACTAAACTCGGTGACGGAGGAAAAGGACTGGTTTGAAGCTATGTTGATAAAGTACTGCAGGTAAAGTCAGCACACTTCGATTACATGATCTGTGACAATCACATACGTTTCCATTGTTGACAAAGTCGATACCATAGGAGTTACATTCTTGTGCGTTTGTTCCTATCAGCAACGAGGCCGACCATGCCAGCGGCAATAGCAATGAAGAGCGAGTGTGCATCGTGGATGAAGAAACAAAAACGAGAGTCTGCAGTAACGAGAGAAGACAGACTGCTACACGAGTTACAGCAGGTATGCTCAAACACGCAGAGCTATGCAAGACAACAAAAGGTAATTGAAGCTCAGTGTTGACATGTACAAACCAGGGCGAGATCACCTACCTTTATATATACACTGTCATCCGCAATTCCAAGTGTACAAATATATCAGCTGTGGTCTCTTCTCGGCGTACCGTAGATCTGGTGTGAGGCTAAGTCGTAAGACTACTGACCTTGTTCCGCATCCGGATGTAGAAGGATGGATAGTGTGGGTAGGAATCATGGTTTTTCTGACCTGGCTTTGCCGCAACTTCAGCCCGAATATCACGAGGGTGTGCATCCTACAGGCAGGGTCTTGGAGGTTTGAGTTGACCAAACGCGTGCAATTAAAGCGAGAGTGAGTGGGCATAGTGGAGCTTGCAACGTGTTGGTGGACCCAAAGTACGCGCTGAGAGGCGGAAGGGCAGCAGCAGTTGCAGGGATCAGTACAGCTAGGGCTGGCCGCTCAAGCTTTGTTGCCGGCCATCCTTGATATTCTCCTTGTAGAAGATCAGCTCTGTGCATATCAACAGGGTATTTGATGAGGTCTGTAAGCCCGACTGTAAGATGATCTCTTCGGACATCAGATCCAGGGCTGCTGCTTTGGCTGATGATCTATTGTCTCAGCGTTCAAGGCTCATTTTCGCAAGGCACTTCTTACTTGATCTCTCCTCGAGAATGCAATGCATCTCGTGTCGGAGCAGAGTGAGTTTCTTGGTAGTCAGCAAACAATCTGGTCTGAGCTGCCGTGGCTTGTGGCTTGCGGCTTGCATGGGGAAACTCTCTGAATTGTCCGAACGATGATGACGCTCACGCATACACGCCCACTTCGATGCAACAAGGATATGGCGATCGTATCTATGATGAGATACATGTCGTATGTATCTCAAGTCGATTCGCTGTCGGCAAATACTCATCGTAGGTATTCTGCCTCGGGCTGCAAGGTTGCATCAGTTCATGGCGACTATTTGCAGATTCAGCCTGGTTGAATCCCGCTGTCAACACTGAAGCTTCAAGCTTGGTTTGCGCCAGCCGACTGACTGGCTCGGGGTCTACCTTAATTCTATTATTTTTAACCCTGTCGCACAAGACACTGCCCATGGCTCAGTCCTCAGGCTCACGCGAGAAACGATATATATATGCAAGCCTGAGCATTGTTCATCAGACCTACATCTACAAGGCGCCGCAATCTTACCACCTTGTGATTTGAGGCGGTCCTTGATCAAGGATGTTTGCTTGTCTTGCTTACTGATCCCGATCTTGCAAGTCAGGTCCACAGCGGCAAGACGAGCCGTCAAAGTTGGCATTTGAGGCACGGCACGCAGACATAAGCATCCTCCACAACGCTGGCTGCTTGCATGTATCTTCCAATAAACCTTCTCTCGACACATGTACTCTGTATCTTGTTCACATGTCACCTTTGGTGCCTCTTCACTCGAATCCAAATATAAAGGTACAGCGCCCACGAACCCTCCGGCAGGCCAATCGATCAGCTTCGGAGATTTCTGCTTACTTGCGCTATGCGGGTTGGCAGGATCGAAGGATCACCAGCAGAGGTTTGCTGCAAGTCGAGGAGCGCATGCTTGTTCGTGCATGTAGCGCATGAATCTTCTATCTCGGTTCGAGCATGGGTAATCCTACGCCCTCACTATTAATTGTGGTCACAGATTCTGGAAGTGGCTTGCGCTGTCTCGCTCCTTCAGAGAACAAGGAAGAGAGCTTCTCTAGCTGTACCATAACGAGGCCTGTAACTCATGTACCTGGGGCCGAATAAAACGTCTCCGTTCCTGGAGAGATACGTTCTTCTATTTTGGTCCAGTGCATTCTGGCTGATGAAGACCGCCCAGTCGAGACGCCTCAAGTTGAACATCTAGTTCTTGACACCTGAGTGTTGTTCAAAACATTGGAACGTCAGAGAAGGGGTGAGTGCCCTTCTTCCGCGGTCCGACTTTGCGAGTATGATGCTCACTCTCATGAAAATCGATGTCTTTGTAAATGCAGGTGTACTGCCATGGACTGTCATCAGCCATTTCGGGCTCATTCCCTCTACCCATCTTGAGTCTGGGCTTTGAGCAATCTGGGCGTCTCAAACCCACGCTGGGAAACGCTAAGATTCTCTCTTCTGTACCCTCAACTCCATCAGGATGTTCGACTTTGGTTGTCTCGACAATGACAGGAATTGTGTGACGGAGCTTTCCTGATGGCAAGAGTTTGGGTCCAGCCCTCGCGTGCCGTTGGTTGGCCTTTAAGGACTCTCCCTGCTTCAAGAACCTGATCACCACGGTCGTTCCCACGGGAACATTGGCTGGTATGTATCTTAGCTTTATCCACCACCGATCATGGAACAGCTTTGTTTCTGTCCAAATTGGTTCCTTCGAAGTGCTACGATTGTCCTCTGTTACCTCTAGAAGAGTCTGGGTGAACTGTTCTGGTGCTTTTACTGGCCGTGAGAAAATGAGGTATTTCTTCTGCTCGTCCGTTCCAATCTCTTGGGATGAGGGATCTTTGACCAGAGTAACGTTGCCAATATGGACAGTGTTTGAATCTGGTTGCCAATCTCCAAAGGCAGCCGGGAAAACGAATCCCACTGAGCGGGAAAGGTCTTTTAGCGCAAGTCTACTCTGCTCTTCCACTAAAGAGAAGAATTTGCGCATTAGTATTGCCGCTATGAGTTGACAATCCTTCTCACGAATCAACTGCACCTCAATATCTGGGTGGATCTGGAATGATACAGAGCTGGCGTTAGTGTCTATCTCGACGGGGCAACGTCTAAAGTAGGCTGCGGCGGTTGTCTCGCACTCAGTGAGTTGGCTCCTTTTATGCGCAGCCAGCCTTCTCAAACGATCTGATTTCAAGGCAGCAGGCAGAAGTTGAGATTGGAGCAATTTTCTGATCGCGTTGCGTGGAGTCAAAGTCTGATCTGCGTTTGTCGCGTCTTCGTGCCACTTCACGCAATTCGTTGTGCAAGTGGCAATAAGTTCTGACTTTGTAAAACCGAGTAGCGGTCGGTGGACTTCGACTCCGCCAGATTCCACAAAGAAGGGCAGATTACTCAAATCAGCATATAGATGTCGTAGATAACCAGACTTGGACACCCCGTACAATCCGTGGCATTCTCCGATAGGCATCTTAGGCTGGATACCTGTCAGACCGGTTCCTAGATATCCAGCATGTATCCTTGCTAGCACGGTCTCTGCTTGATCATCTGCATGATGAGCTAAAAGAAGAGTGCCTATGCCTGCGGCGGCACAGGCACGGCCGAGAGCCTGGAAGCGCATCCTGCGAGCTGCTGATTCGAGATTTGGGATTTTACTAGGTTCAGGAACTCCTTCCCAGTCCACAGTCAAGACTTTGTGTTTGATGCCGAGTTGGCCAAGGTATTTCGCTACAGACTGAGCCTCGTCGGTGCTTTCAGGTCGAAGACGATGATCTACTATAAAGGCAGTTATAGGGGGTATTTTAAATCTGCATACTCGCTTGCATAGGATAGCAAGGGCCATGGAGTCCACTCCGCCACTGATTGCAAGTCCTAATATGGTTTGTCAGCATCCGCAGAGCAAGATGATGTGTTGAAAGTAACAAGCATACCGACGCCTTTTTTGCCCCGACATATTGGCCACAAGATTTCATCAAATTTCCTTTGAGCAACGGGCTCAAATGCGTACCTCACAAGCGATCTCGTGAACATCTCATGGCAACGCTGAGGTTGTGATCAAAAGTAGATGGTATGGTATGCTATGGAAAGCTGAAGTTGGTCAAGTTATGTTGTCGAGCGGATGGCCGGTGCATCTCCAGCCGAAGCTCGGGCAGGAGCGATCACGGAAGCTGTCACAAATTCCATGGCGTCAACTTTTCGGCTTGTGACAGCAACCGCCATGGCTTGACATTATCATAGCACGAGCAATTGATCTCAATTCGCTCTACATTTCGCAATGGCAAGAGTCGTTCAGGACAAGACTCCATTGGTGGAGTCGCCCTACTTGCGCTCGCTTTTGGTAAGTGCTTCCTCTCTCTGTTCACGTCATCCAATGTCTCTCCATGCCGAGCTATATACCACGTGCAGCTATGTGTAGTAGCCATAAACGCTATGGATTTCCTAACCCTTCCTTTCGCCTGTCATAATATGATCGACAAGCATTAGAACCAAAGCTGACCAAGCGCCTCGCAGGCAGGCGCAGTAGCAGGCACCACAGTCGACACATCCCTCTACCCTCTCGACACGCTAAAGACTCGCCTCCAATCTTCTTCAGGCTTCCTCGCCGCCGGTGGCTTCCGCGGTGTCTACGCAGGTGTCGGTTCCGCCATTGTCGGTTCTGCTCCAGGCGCCGCCCTCTTCTTCGTCACCTACGATGGCATAAAGCGCAACTTCTCCTCGCCAACCCATACTTCCACACAACAGGCTGGCGTACACATGGCAGCCGCGAGTCTAGGTGAGGTGGCAGCTTGTGCTGTGCGTGTACCTACCGAAGTCGTCAAGCAAAGAGCACAAGCCAAACAGTTTCCGAGCTCATTGACAGCCTTCACGAGTATTCTGGACTTGAGGAAGAGCGCGGGATATGGTGTCATGGCGAGAGAGTTGTATCGCGGGTGGGGCATCACAGTAATGCGTGAGGTGCCCTTCACAGTCATCCAATTCCCCATGTGGGAGGGTATGAAGAGGTGGGCTGCCAGAAGAGACGGCAGAGAGACCGCTACTGGTTTCCAGTCCGCTGTGTTTGGAAGTATATCTGGTGGTATTGCTGCGGCTCTGACAACACCATTGGATGTATTGAAGACGAGGATGATGTTGGCAAAGGAGAAGGTCTCGGCTTCGTATTTGCTGGGCAAGATCTACAGAGAAGAAGGTACGAAGGCCTTCTTCAAAGGCGTGGAGCCCAGAGTCACTTGGATCAGTATTGGTGGTGCTGTCTTCCTGGGAAGTTACCAGTGGGCGAGCAATGCATTGGGCGGTGTCAACTAATATACCTTGTACAATACATGTAAGACTTATATGGACATATTCGAAGGCCAGATATCTTCTCGCGTTCCTGTAGCTGTTCACAGCAGCAGCGTGTGATGCTGTTTACATAAAATAAGCTGACTTCTCAAGGGCTTCCGCTCAACTAGTGAAACAGGATGATAGTAACCACTCAGCCGCTTCGTCTAATTTGTTTGCGAACTCCTGATCAAGCCCGCAGAGGTCATCGAGTCAGTAAATCTATACCAGATCCTTCGAGACATCGAAGAAATCCACGTTCAAAGGTAGGTCGATTGAGAATCTGCTGTGTTACATGGTTCGATCTGTAACTTTTACCTGTCACCTAAAGTAGCACTATTGATCGACAGGGTTGTTGCAGCTGATGTCTCATGTTTGTCGTCTTCTGAATTCCTACTTGTCTTAAAGCTCCTTCTCGGGGTTGGACACGAGTACGAGTACGACGACAACGTTGATAACGAAGAAGCATATACCTTTTGTTCTCGAAGTTCGTGGTCAACAACGAGCGACACCAGCAGTGCATAGCGCATGAGAGACGGGACACACAACAAGATCAAGAGATTTGGAAACAGTATCTGTCATTTTTGTTTCAAAAAGGGGGAATTATGCCATTTCGCTTCCTGCACCTACACCAGATGTAAAGCCTTTCCAGTGTAATATGATATAAAACGCAAGCACCCAGCACCCAAGACAAGAAAGAGGTTGAAAAAAGGGATTCGAACATGATTGTAAAGGTGAAAGGGGTGATGAAAAAAGAAAAAAAAGTGTAACCCCGAAGAAAATGGTGAGCTGTAGTGAATCATTTTTTCATATAACTTCGTGTTGCTTTTTCTTGCTTTATGCACCGAACTCCTTGATGTCGGGAGTGTACTTGCCAGGGACGAGGGCAAGAGGGACGATACCGGAGACGTGCATCTCGGGACCGAAGACGTGCATGTCGAGCTTGAGCTCTTGACCAACGGCCTTGATGTTCTTGAGACCCTCCTGGTAGTTAGGACCAGCACGGCGGACCCAGATCTTGACGTTGTGCTCAATGAGGAGAGGAGCAACCTCACGGAGGGCACGAATGACACCCTTGAAGGTAGAGGCAACGTTGGTGAAGTTGGCAATACCACCACCGATGAAGAGAACCTTGCCCTCGGGGTGCATGGGAGCACGGAGCATAAGGTCAAGGACGGTTCTGGCGTAGTGGAAGGTCTGGGTCTCGGTGGGAGCACCAGAGTACTCGCCGTAGTTGGCAAGCTCGCCAGCGTAACCAGCAGAGGCGATGGCATCGGCGTAGACGACCGAAGCACCACCACCAGCGACAAGGGTCCAGACACGACCGTTGCCGTTGAGGATGGTCAGCTTGAGGGAAGCACCAGTCTTAGCATCCATCTCGGCAATGTAAGCCTCCTCCTTGGACATCTCACGACCGAAGGGAGCAGGGAACTCCATAGGAGGACCGACATCGATGGAGACCTTGGTGTCCTTCTTGTCAGCAACGTTCAAGCCGAGAGCAGTAGCAGAGCGAGCGATGGCCCACTTGGCACCACACTCAAACTCGGCAGTCTGGTCGAGCTTGGCAGCCAAGTCAAGGAAGTGAACCTCAGCAGAGGTGGCGTCAGCGTTGGGGATAACAACGAGAGGGTTGATCTCGAGGTAGCTGGTTCTTGCGTCAGTAAACTGATGAAAAGCTTTGGAGATAGAGAACATACGTGAACTGGCAGTCAACGTAGACGGCGTAAAGGCGGGAGATGAAGTCAACGAGGACGTTGTGAACACCCTGAGGGACCTTCTTGAGGAGAGTGGCAGCAATCTCCTCGTTTGAAGGGTACTCCTTGAGGTCGACGGGAATCAGTAGCTTCTCAGCCTTAGCATCGACATCACCGACATCGACACCACCCTCGTGGGTGAAGAGGATCCAGTCACCCTATTGATGATATGTTAGTCTTGGGCGATGACATGGTGAACATGATAAGAATGGCGGTATGGTGATGATGGGGGAGTAATAAGGAGGACCGTCGACAGCGGATAGATCCGCAAGTCAATCGACAGCGACGATGGTCTAATGCAGGTACAGATGTTGTGCATCGGTGTAAGGGATAGAGAGGATATCTGTGCACGTTTGGTGGGACTGGTGGGATTTCTCCCTTGATCCGAGAGGAATAGCCGGGGAATTGCTTCAAAATGCCAGCCCAACGTGACTTTCACATGCAAAACAATCATATGAAAACCTCACCCTGGTCCTTGCCTTTTCCCTTGCTTCTTTTTCTCCAATAAAAAGAAGATCAAGAAAAATCTCGACAAGCCCGGAAAGGTTGGTCTTCAATGACTGTTTTCGACATCCAAGGAAGAAAAAGAAAAAATGAAAGAAAAATGTCACATACCTCACGGACGGAGTTGATGTTGATGTAGTACTCGGTGTCTTGGGGGTGAGGCACGAAAGGCTCGACCAAGAACTGTCTGAGGACACCATCAACAGTTTCGACTCTCTGGTCCTTGCCGGCACGCTCCTCAACCCATGCTCTGGCCTCAGCCCAGGTCTTGTTCAAGGCCAAAAGGCCGCTCTTGCCTCGTCGCTTGATGAGCTGATCGGGCTTTGCAACAAATCTGGCGCCAGACTCGTGCAACCAGGGGTACTTGACCTCAGCCTCATCAAGGATGTCCTTGGGGGAAGCACCCTCGGGGAAGTAGAGGGAGCAGAGCTTGGCGTGAGGGTTGTGGTTGGCAGCTGCGGGGAGAGGAGTGGGCTTGATGACAGGAGCTCTGGTAAGGTGGTAGTTGAGGATGGCCTTGCCATCGGCTTCGAGGATCGACTTTGCGGACATGACTGCTAAAAAAGAACTGACGAGGAAAAGTGAGCAACGACAAACAAGACCAGTCGAGGAGTCGAAGCGAGAGGGAGAGTGAGAGTGAGGACGAGAATAGGGAAAGAGCAAGGACAAGAAGAGAGAGCAAAGAGCAGGAAGCAAGAGGAGGAAAGTGGTGAAGAGCTAGGAGCAACAGCAATGCAATGGGGAATGGCTTGCGGCAACAAGTCGTGTGTGCTTTCGGCTCAACAAGAGTTGGGAGATACAGGCACGGCGCACGGAAGTGATATGCGAGACATGGACCATGAGACTTGCAAAAGTCCGACGGGCAATGTATCGACGAATCACCTTTGTTCGCCGAGAGCCAATTTTGGATACACAAGGTAAGCTGCTGGGCTGGGGAGCTTGTTTGACGGGTGCTTACCTGGGAGTTTGGTGAAAGCGAAAAGTCCGAAGAGGTGGGTATCACACAATCAAGGAGACGCCAATTGGGGGAGAAAGAGCAATGAAGGTGTCGGAGACTTGGACTGGATGGATTCGGGAGAGCACTCTTTGAGGAGGGGAGCTGTGGATGAGATCGAGGAGAATATTGTCGGGTCTTGGCTCCAGGTGGCCGCAGAAGGGTG